>PVKM010013929.1:0-29649 GCA_004027735.1 Carollia perspicillata | reverse complement strand
CACACACACACACACACACACACACTTGAAAAGTATTGTATTAGAAATACACTCAGGCTCTGGATGGTGTGGCTTATTAAACTGATTGTAAACCAGCCTGTAAACTGATTGCTGGTTTGATTCTCTGTCAGGGCGCAAGCCTGGGTTTCTAGACAGTTCCCCAGTTGGGGGAGTGTAAGAGTCAACCAATCAATGTTTCTCTCACACATTGATGTTCCTCTCCCTCATTTTCTCCCTCCATTTGCCTCTCTCTAAGAATAAATAAAAAATTTTTTAAAAAGAAATATACTCAGGAATTTCCTGACTTCTGCATTTTTCACAACTTTTAAGTGCTTTTTTTCTTTCTTTCTTTTTTTGCCTTTAGCATAAACAGACAACTGAATACTGTGGCCTGCTCAGATATCCGATATTTAGTACTGGCTGATTATGCAAAGTTGTCTGTACAAAATCATATTCTTTATTGTTAAATATCATGTATATATCTCTTTCTTTGCACCGCAGAATATATTCTCCTTTTTCATGTAAACATAAGGGAAAGAACCCTTTTATTTTCCAAATTTTCATACTGGTCCTGGGCAAGCATGATTACTCGAGATAGAATCATGGTGTCTTTCGAAACTTCATAAGATTCATCTACACTTGACGGGAAAGGGTGGATGAGCCAGGAGTTTCATGCACTCATGGTAGGAGTTTCGTCTCCCATGGGAAGAAACCACACAAAAAGGCTACATGACAACAGGAGAATTAATCCCCACAATTCCAGAGTAGCAACTTGCAGATTCTCAAACTTTGAAGGGTATGTTAAAATGCAGATCCCTAGAGCCCCCCTGTAGGATTTCTGATTCAGTAAGTTGGGAAGTGGGCCAAATAGTTCTCAAGTTTCTTGTCTCCCCTGTGTCTTGGGCTAGAGTTTTACTGATCACCATTAAGGAAACTCTATCATCTGTACGTAGTGTCATTTTTATCCTGTGCTTTCTAAATGGTGGAGAAATCATGTAAAGTGTTAGAACTAAGAATAATGAAAGATGAGAGATATTTTAAAGATTCTCTGACCTAAACTTCCAATTATGTTTTAAAAATCAGAGATTTGTGGGAAGGAGGATTCAAGATGGTGGTGGACTCTATGTATATTTCTCTTAACTCATCCCAGAACCAAACTAGAATCACAGCTGAAATACAGAACAATCAACCCGAATAACCAACCGAGACTAGCTAAATAGAAGTCGTATAACCAAGGATTTACAGAAGAAAGCAGATCAAGACCAGTAAGAAGTGAGGAGACAAGAAAAGGGCAGCTCCATCCCCAGGCAGCAGCTGGGATTTTTTAAAATATTTTATTTGATTTTTTAAGATTTTATTTTTATTTATCTTTAGAGGGGAAGGGAAGGAAAGAAAGAGAGAAATATCAATGTATGGTTGCCTCTCGTGCGTCTCCCACTGGGAACTGGTCTACAACCCAGGCATGTGCCCTGACTGGGAATCAAACCGCGATTCTTTGGTTCACAGGCCCGCACTCAATCCACTGAGCCACACCAGCCAGGAGCAGCTGAGATTTTGAAGCGATATCTCAGCTGCAGAGGTTCCCCTTCAGGAGTGTGGGGTCTTAACCCCATGCTGGGCTCCCCAGCCCAGAGCACCTAAGTTAGGAAGAGACATCCACATGATATCTTGCTATGAAAATCTGTGGGAATTCTGTCTGCCAGAGGGAGATGGGAGTGTGCTGGAGACAAAGGTGCCCTCTTAAAGAGCCAATGCACAATATCTTGTTCGCATTCACTCACTCTGGGGCAGGCAGTGGGAGTGCAGAGCAGACTGGGGTCGTGTGAGGAAAGACTGAGGTTTGTGGCTCTAAAGAGAGCTGAAAGGACAGCCACAGGGACACCTATGCTGTGTCTCTCTCAAGCACCGCAGACACCATCTTTCTCGGGTGGAACACTGCCATACCTGCAGATTCAGCCTGGGAGAATGCAGTAGGCCAACCCTCGGGACTCCCTATCAGCCAGCCCTGCAGAGACTGCAGCTGGCCAAGGAGTCAGCTGCCTGGGCCAGGCATGGAGGGTCTAAGCAGATTCAGGAGGTCTCAGTGACTGAGTGGTGTGGCCTTACAGGAGGGGCAATCTCCCCACTTCTCAGGGAACCTGACCAGTGGTACCTCCCTGGCTCAAGAAATCTGGTAGCTGTACCTTCCAAGCTCTAGGTGGCCTCACCCTCTCAAGTCCTGATGGCCCCACCCCGCTGAGGTCTGGGCTGAATCCAGGACAGACTGAGTTGTGTGGCTCTGGGACAGGAGCCACTTCTCCCACCTTCTACCAAGTCTGACTGGCACCACTCCCTCACAGAAGATCCACTGTTCCCACCCTCTTCAATTAGAGCAGCCCCACCCTGTTGAGCTGGGGCTCCTGGCAGAATCTGGGACAGACTGGGCTGTGTGACTCTAGGACAGGGACTATTTTTCTCTCCCATGCTCAATCGGTGCAGAACCCTTTCTTCACTGGGCCAAATCTTGGCCTGTTTGGACCTGATAAACTCTGCCGGCCTCAATCCCATGACTCCCTGAGACTCAGTACCACCACAAATGTCTTTGGGTACCTGGTGGGTGGAAGCTAGACTTAGTACACCCTGGAACGTTGGCTAAGTAGCCTCAGACCCAGCACTGGCACTGAGTTTAAACCAGTATAAATCTAGAACACCACTTGTCTCTACATGGTGACTCACTGAGAACCAACCTCATGCAATTCAAGCACCACCAGAGGGTCTTTCAGTGACAGGGCCTCATAGGTAGTCGACAAGCAGCGGCAGGTAGAGGCAGATCTCAGGGTGGCCTTGAGATATTTGCTGATCTGCCCCTGGGCCTGGTGCTTGAAAATGCCAGCCTTTGTATTCAGCTTGGTCATCCCCACGTACACCCAGGCCCAACAGAGGCAGTCACAAATTGTGCATCAATTTGTAGCTCTAAACAGGTTGCCCACAGCCAGCCACAAGCCTTCCCTGACACTGGCCTGCACTAGAATGCCTCACAAGAAACCCCAGAAGCAACATACCCAGTGGCCAGCATCTGACCACATCAGAACTAACTGGATCCTTCCAGTTAGTTTCACAAGCAGGACACCCAAAGGGAGATCTTGGCAGGAACAAGACCCTGATGAGGTAAATTCAACTTCATGTGGTCAGTACCTGCACGGCAGGTTGTACACTATGATATGAGACAATCTTTATAGTCAGCCAGCCTGAGGGTCAACCCCATGCACAAATGGGCCAATAGAAATCGAGACTCTATTATAACAGGAGAGCCCACATAACAAAAATAAGACACTTTCACGGACACCTAGCTCAAGTGATTGAGTAGATTGTGCCATTGAGTCCCACAGTAGACCTACTATATAAGAGTGGAAGTCATAGCAGATCTACCTAATACATAGAAAAAAAGCACAAACAGGCAGCCAAAGTGGGAAAACAAAGAAACATGCTCCAGATGAAAGAATAGGAGAAATGTAAAAAAAAAAGAACTAAATGAAATGGAGGCAAGCAATTTACCAGTCATATGGTTCAAAAAAAAATGGTTATGAAGATGCTCAAGGTACTTAGTGAGAAATTCAACAAAGAGATAATAAGTATAAAAAAGGACATAGAAACCATAAAGAACCAGTTTGAATTTAAGAATACAATATCTGAAATTAAGAATACCCTAGAAAAAATCAACAGCAGGCTTGGGGAAGCAGAGGACCAAAGCACCAATCTGGAAGACAAGGTAGCAGAAAACACCCAACAGAGAAGCAAAATTTAAAAAAGATTTTTTTTTATTTTAATTGTTATTCAAGTACAGTTTTCTGTCGTTTACTCCCGTCCCGGTCCACCCCCCCGGTGCTCCCCACCTCCCTCCCATTTCCACCCCCCTTAGCTTTTATCCATGTGTCCTTTACACTTGTTCCTATAATCCTATAAAAAAGAATTTTTTTAAACAAGGATATTTTAAGAGACCTTGGGACACCGTGAAATGTAACAACATTATGTCATAGAGATAACAGGAGAAGAGATAGAGCAAGAGATCAAGAATATATTTGAAGAAATAATAACTGAAAATTTCTCTAACCTAGTGAGGATAAAAACATACAACTTCAGAAAGAACAGAGAGTCCCAAACAGGATGAACCCAAAGAGGCCCACACAAAGTCACACAATATTTAAAATGGCAAAGGTTAAGGACAAATTGAGAACCTCAAAAGCTAGCAGAGAAAGAGTCTTAGGCTACAAAGGAGCTCCCAGAAGACTTTTAGCTGATTTCTCAGCAGAAACATTTCAGGATAGAAGGAACTGGCACAAAATATTCAAGGTGATGAAAAACAAGGACCTAAACCAAGATTACTTTATCCAGCAAGGCTATCATTTAAAATTGAAGGAGAAATTAAGAATTTGCCAGACAAGAAAAAGCTAAAGGAGTTCATTACCACCAAACTAGTATTACAAAAAATGGTCAAGGGTCTTCTAAGAAGAAGAAAAAGGGGAGGGGGAGCAGAGGAACATAGTTATAAAAAATAAAATGGCAACAAATATGTACCTATCAATAATCACTTTACATATATATGGACTACAAGGTCCAATCAGAAGACTTTGCATAGCAGAATGGATAAGAAAACAAGACCCATATATATGCTGTCTGCAAGAGACCCACCTCAGAACAAAAGATATGCACAGACTAAAAGTAAAGGGGTGAAAAAGATATTTCATCCAAAGAAAATGAAGAAAAAAACTGGGGTAGCAATACATATATCAGACAAAACAGACTTCAAAACAGAGGCCATAAGAAAGATGAATAAGGACATTATATAATGCTAACTGGACTAGAGGCTTCACAAGTAAATTTTACCAAACATTAAAAAAAAATTAACACATATACTTCTCAAACTAATTTAACAAATTCAAGAGGAGGGACAATTCCCAACCTCAATTTACTAGGCCAACATTATCCTAATTCTAAAACCAGTTAAGGACACTACAAGTGTTTCTTTTTAGATCAAGAACAAGACAGAGATGTCTGCTTTCACCTTTTATTCAACATAGTACTGGAAGTCCTAGCTACAGCAATCAGACAAGGAAAAGAAATAAAAGACATCCAAATTGGTAAGGAAGAAGTAAAACTGTCATTATTTGCAGATAACATGATACTATAGATAGAGAACCTCAAAGATTCCACCAGAAAACTACTAGAACTAATAAATGAATTCAGTATAAAGTAACAAGATGCAAAATAAATATCCAGAAACCAGTTGCATATTTATATACCAACAATGAACTAGCAGAAAGTGAAATAAGAAAGCAATACTAGTTACAATTGCAACCACAATGAAAAAATACCTTGAAATAAATTTAGCAAGCATGTAAAGGAGTTGTACTTGGAAAATCATAAGACACTGAAGAAAGAAATGGAAAAAGATACAAATAAATGGGAGCATAAACCATGTTCATAGATGAGAAAAACTAACATCATTAAAATGTCCATACTACCCAAAGGAATCTACAGATTCAACAAAATTCCTATCAAGATACCAATGGCATATTTCACAGAACTAGGAGAAATGTTCCAAAAATTTATATGGAATCACAAAAGACCCAAAGTAGCCATAGCAATCTTGAGAAAGAAGAACAAAGCTGTAGGAATCGCACTACCTGATATTAAGCTATACTACAAAGTAATAGTAATCAAATCAGCATAGTACTCACAGAAAACAGACATATGGATCAATGGAACAGAATAAAGAGCCCAGAAATAAAGCCATGCCACTAGGGTCAATTAATATTCACTAAAGGAGGCAAGAACATACAAATGGGATAAAAATAGTCTATGTAATACATGGTGTTGGGCCCTGGCTGATGTGGCTCAGCTTACTGAGTGCCAGACTGCAAACAAAAGGGTCACCAGTTTGATTCCCAGTCAGGGGACATGCCTGGGTTGCAGGCCAGGTCCCCAGTAGAGGGCATACAGGAGGCAAGCGCACATTGATGTTTCTCTCCCTCTCTTTCTCTCTTCCTTCCCCTCTGTCTAAAAATACATATATACATAATAAATGGTGTTGGGAAAATTGGGCAGATACATGCATAAAAATGAAATTAGACAACCTTCTTACATATACAAGAATAAATTCAAAATGGATTGAAGACTTAAATGTAATACTTAATACCATAAAATCCCTAGAAGAAAACATAGTCAGTAAAATCTCTGACATTTCTCATAGCAATATTTTTGCTGATATATTTCTTTGAGCAAGGAAAACAAAATAAAATATAAACAAATTGGACTACATCAAACTAAAGTGTTCTTGCACAACAAAGGAAACCAATAACAAAATGAAAAGACAATTATTTGACAGAACATATTCACTAATGACACATCTGATAAGGGGTTAATATCTGACATTTATAAAGAACTTAACCCAACATCAAATAAACAAACAGCCCAATTAAAAAACGAGAAAGCACCTGAAAAGACCCTTCTCCAAAGAGGACATACGGATGCCCAATAGGCATATGGAAAGATGCTCAACATCACCAATCACCAGAGAAATGTAAATTAAACCCACAATGAGATATCACCTCACACCTATCATAATGGCTATCATCAATAAATGAACAAACTAGTGTTGGCGTGAATGGGGAGAAAAGGAACCATAGTGCACTGTTGTTCAGACTGCAGATTGGTGCAGCCACTGTAGAAAACAACATGAAATTTCCTTTAAAAGCTAAAAATGGAACTGCCTTATGACCCAGTGGTTCCACTTCTGAGAAAATATCTGAAGAAACCCAAAACACTGATTTGA
This sequence comes from Carollia perspicillata, assembly GCA_004027735.1. Lineage (NCBI taxonomy): Eukaryota > Metazoa > Chordata > Mammalia > Chiroptera > Phyllostomidae > Carollia > Carollia perspicillata. Next base: position 22,838 of record PVKM010013929.1, on the reverse strand, counting down.
AAGAATACATGCACCCTTATATTCATCGCAGCATTATTTAAATAGCCAAGATTTAAAAGCAGCCCAAGTGCCCAACAGTAGATGAGTGCATACAAAACTGCAGTACATTTACACTATGGAATATTACTGGGATATAAAAAAGAAGGAAATCTTACCTTTTGCAACAATATGAATGGACCTGGACAGTATTGTGCTAAGTGAAATAAGCCAGTCAGAGAAAGACAAGACCATAGGATTTCAGTTCTATAATATACACATATAATAAATATATGCATATAACAAATATATTTATTATATATGTATATATGGTGAAATATATAATAAACAATACAAATAAACACACAAAATAAAAACAGACTTGTAGATACCAAAGAAAGACTGACAGCTATAAGAGGGGCAGGGTGTTAGGGGGTTGGGTGAAAAAGGTGAAGGGATTAAGAAAAAAAAAAAAAACCTCATAGATACAGACAACAGTATTGTAATTGCCAAAGGTAAAGGGGTGTGACGGGAAGTAAAGGAGGGTGAATGGGGAATAGAGGGTGATGGAAGGAGATGACGCTGGGTAGTGAACACACAATGCAATAGACAGGTATCATATTGTTCAATTGTACACCTGAAACATATATAATTTTATTAACCATTGTCACCCCAATAAACTCAATAAAATTTTTCAAATAAACAAAATAAAACAATTTTTTTAAATCAGTGTTTTTAGAAGCAGATCGCTCTTAACTGCAGATCTAGTCACATATAAAATACATCTTAAAGTAACTATAGTTACCAAAGATGGATTGCCTCAGGATATTTTAGTTATTTTTAATGGCAGGAAGCATGCTACATTTGAGTGATTTCATAAAAGCTGATTTAAATTTTTAGTTTTATTTTTGCCTCGGGCAAAATTTTTAGGAAGAGCTTTTGTGACTGCAATCAGTCTTTGCAAATTATGCATAATTCTGTTTCCAACATTCTCATCTTGCCTCAAACACTTACTAGCAAGATGAAGAATTGTACCCTCACCTTGAGACATTTAGCATGTACTCTCATTAACACTATAACAAAAGATCCAAAGTTTAAAAGCAAAAAACATAGTACACTTTATTTTTCCCTTCACAAGCATGTCAATTTCAATGAATAATCACAAAGTTCAGGAAAATGCTCATCATTTTCTAATGTTATAGAATCCTTTTGAGAAAGAATGATCAACATTTAATATAATTATTCATGTTTTCATTAACTTCCTACGTTATACTTTCATTAGGTAAAATAAAGATTTTGTCCAAATTCTTGTTTTTAAGATATGTCTTGGCTTTAAAATTTTCACCACTGCATTAACTAATTTAATGTTCTAGGACAAGCTGATTAAATAAGCTCTATTTCAATAACATAGTTAAGAAATATCTGAAAAAAATCAGTATTTTATATGAATTATCTTTGTGTATAGACTCAAAATCACAGATGAGAGTTCAATATTAGGTGCTAAAAATTCAAAACTGAATTCACAACTTTTAACACAGGGGAGCTTGTGTCTTTAGTACTTTCTCTTATAATATTGGAAAGTATGGATTTTTAACAAAATCCCAGTAAGTTCATTTTCATGATATCTATTATATTCTTCACAACAGAAATTATTTGTCATGACAACGAATGGCTTTGTAAGTACAAATCAAGATAATGGAAGTTGCTCTCTTGTAACTCGAGTTGGGTTTTTGAGTGTGAGAAAGGCACTACTTTTTGTTGCAACGGGGACTTGGGTAGAGTCCCCACCGCAGGGTAGCCCCTGAGATGTTCCTGGAGCAATGGACATGAAGGGTAGCCTTTTAAAAAAGCTAACTGAGAAACTAAAATTAAAAACTAGACTGTTTGGAACACTTAAAAAAAAAATCTGCTTCACCTGTACAGGAGTTAGAAAAACATACAAATTCGCATTAGTTAATAAACTGAAAGTTAAAAGAAACATCTGCTATCACATCTAAAGTATCTGAAATATAATCTCCAGTATTAATATTTCATTTCTCTGGGCTTCTTGAGTCATACGTATCCTATCACTCCTAATCAGGTGTAGTCCTAGACAGAATTGTGAAAAATGCAAAGCTCCTTTCTCTTTCTGCATTGTTTAATTCTTCTGGTTACCAGCCCCCTGGGTGCCGCAAGCCATGTGGAGTTGTATGGGACACTGGCCCTAATGTGCCAATGACGCCTCACACAACACTCCGGGAGTGGGCGTGTACTGACATTGCAGGACTTAGGGACACAGTCATGCCTGAACATACACCGTAATTCTCTGCAGTTAGATTTCAAGCACCAGTCTCATACCTAGGCGTGGGTGCCTACCTGTACAAATCAGAACCTAAAGTGACTGATTCATGTATATCTACATGAGACTTTTTTCCCCCTCAAACTTGGATAAATGAACAGAGGAGGGGAGAGAAAGGGAAGGAAAGGAGAGGAAATAACTAAACTATAGTCAACCAGCATCAAAATTGCCAGGCAAGTTCCATGCTTCCCTATTGATGGACTTTGGAAACCCTGCTTCTTCTGGCTAGTGAAAAGCAGTGTAGCATAGTGGTTGAAAGGGTGCACCGTGGAGTCGGATTAACTGGGTTTGAATACCAATTCCACCATAGGCAAACTCCTTAGCGTCTCCCTACCTCAGTGTCCTCATCTGGCAACATGGGGTCGGTTGTTAAAAATAGGTTAATACATAGGACACATTTAGAAAGCAGTAACAGCTTGACAAAAGCTGAATGTCATCGCTTGTGGAGTTTCAGGAGTCTCTTACTTTCACTTTGCCATATCGTCCACACAAGCCAAGTAAACAGAAGAGAGTCGTTCCGAGCCTCACGAGGGTGTTGGGTAGAGGAAGTGGAGTGCTGGGGAGAAAGTGTTAGCAAGAGTTGCAGTTACTAAATTTGCAGAGAGGAAAGCTAAGGAATGTTTCTGGTAATAGCTTCTACTTTGTCCTGGGGGGAAAAAAAAAAAAAAGAAAGCAGAAAAGCTCAGATGGCTACAAGAGAGCCAGAGGAACTTATTTCTCTGGGCTGTAAAGACGACGCTCTCTCTGCCTGACGAATTCGTTCACGTCTAAAAGCACCGCTGTGCCAGCGGAGGAGGCGGCCTGCTGCAGACGCAGTTGCGCCTGGGGCCAGCAGTGAGCAGGGCGCCCTGGAAACCTCTTCACGCTCTACGTCAGTATTTCCATGGAAAACTTCGTGTGTGGATGTATAAACATTATAGACACGTGTAAAGCTTTGGGCTAAAAACTGAACATTTTAGCAGGAAAATGTTTGTACTGCCTTTGCTATGACAGAAACACGATGTCGTGTTGGACTGACTCCACAGAACCAAAATTCTTCATTCTCAGTTGAAAATACTTACGCAGAAGAATATGGAAGCACTGTAGCTTGATAGAGTTACTTATATTTAGGAATAGAAGCGGAGCTTTTAATGCAGGGAACCTGATTTTGAGACTGTTTGTGACAAAGTCATTTTAAATAATTTGATAGTTAGGCCTGGGTAAATATCAAATAGAGGATAACTCTATAAATAAAAGCAATACACTCATTTACGAGCCCTTTCATGGTCTGGAAGTACAAATTAATTCTTGGATTAGTATATTGGCCAACTGTTCACCCAAAAAGTGGGAGAAAAATACTCTGCAGAAAAGTTCCCAGGAGGGATATTTGCGTCTTTTTAGTAAATAAATATGCCTAATGATTCTTCTTTTTTTTTTTTTTTGACCTCATGGCATAAACCGTAACAAATTGAGTTATGCAGTAACTTTTGGAGAGGACATAATACAATTCATACTAAAAATCTCAGGATGTGTATAGTATGTTGTCATAACATAAATTAAGGATTCTATATTAAACTTATGAAGCTTTTTTCTCATTTTAAAATTAATTATTCTCTTCACTTTACTCAGGGCTCGTAGCTGAGGGTTTACTTATCTCCGATATCCCATTGGTCAATGCTCCCAGCAGCAGAATATTTCTCGAGTTAACTCACTTTAATTCCTTGAGGAATAAAAAGAGAACAGCATTTCGAGAGTTAAGTCATGAGAACTGGAACCTCTGTGGGACTTTATACTTATACAACACTATAGTTATACAATACTATCTATATTGCAGCAATGTATCACTCTTCACCCCGTTTTACAGATAAGAAACAGGAAGTACAGCCTAGTTCAGTAAACCAAAGTTACCATGCTTATGACCTCACTGTCAGACTTCTGACCACCTTGCCTCCTCTATTACAAAGTCTCAAACGTTTGAATTTCTGCATTTCTGACAGGATGGGGCCTATTTTTTATGTGTCGAAGTTTCCTGGTGGTGTCTTAATATTGCTACTGGCTGGGGGCAGGGGGGCAGGGAAAGGAGCAGGGATTGGCAGAAGAGAAGAAAGTGTCCCAAGGTCCTTAAAGGAGTTAAGAAACTGGAGACCACGAAAAGGACCTGTTGCTGGGGAAGGACACGCACCATGAAGGAGAATCTGGTGGAAATCCCAGACTCCCACCCTGAGCCTTCAGCCTCCTCCACCGCCCTCAGGCCTCCCAGCTCCCCGTAGCCCCAGGCCACACCAAGTTTTATCCAGTTTTATCCACGGTAGGATTTTTCCTCAGCACACACATAATTCCTAAGGGTAACTTGAGAAATGAGTAAAATAAAAGACAGCATATGCTTAATTTGTAATTAAGTGAATGTTCAGGCAACATTGTTTTTAATTCAAGTAATATCATACAGTTGGCCAACTTGAGAAGAACAGATGGGTGGCTATCTTCATCTTTCTAAATATTTTCTAAAGAGTTAAGACATGCTCCTAGCGGGAGGTTTGTAAAGTAAGATTCTATTTTCCTGCTCTTTGAGTGAAGCATTGCATTTTTTGTGTGTGAGAAAAGGGGGTTATCTGTTTCTTCTAAAATGCCTTAATGAATGGAGAAAGATATGGTTAGGTTACAGAGTACAGCAACATTTGCTTTTGGCATCATTATCTGGGGAGTTTTGTGCTTTTCTTCCTGCTTTGCCTTATCTCTTTCCCTTTTCACAGTTCACACTTACACAAACTGTGTCATTCATTGTAATGATAAAGCAAGTACTGAGTGTTTAGCTTTCATTCTTGTCCTTGGATGTTAGAACTGACAGCTTAGCACCTCTATTACTTTTTATCGGTGAGTCATTGCCCTTGCCAGCACTCAAGATAAGAAAGTCTCACACTTGCCCGAGCGGGAGGGGGGAACAGGAAAACTAAAAAGAGCTCCTCCACTGGGTTATACTAACTGCAAAATGGATGGAGGGTAGGAGGCTACTTTGAAAATGGATGGGACTTGCCATTCACCAGGACAAAATTATAAATGAGAAGCTGTCTGGGGCTGATGTAGGTGACTGCCAATGGAGAGTCCATTTTCAACCCCGTGGTTAGCCAGTGTAAACCTCTGAAGGAGTAGCTTAATCCAAAACTCTATCTCATTTTAATTCAAATATTAAAAGACCCCCAGTCAAAATGAATTTGACTATCTCACACTACATCCTTGTTTACGAGACTACCACAAGAACTGAGAATGGACATTTGCTGCTACTTTATTAGGTGTGTGTGCCCGGAAAGACTACCTCAGGAGAGGGTCACACGTCAGGCTGCTTTGGGGTCACCGTTATTAACTGACTGATTTGGGGATGTGAAATAGAATTTCATGGTTTTTCCCCCCTCAACTACAGGCCATCTTTCCTGGGACCCTGCCTTCACTCCTCGTGTCGAGGTCGTACAGAAGGAGCTGCACAGGGCTGCGAAGGATCTCAAGGATGTTCGGTCCTCACCTGCTCAGGTAGATAAGCAGTGAGACTTCTGTCCCGTGTTTCACAAAGAGTTGGAGAAGTCTGTGAAAGCGTTACGCTGATTTAAAGTTCCCGTGTGCAACCGGTCTCTGTCTCTATTGACTGCTCGGCTGAGGACGCACTGAGGCCGAGAGGAGCCAGGTGCAGTGTGTGCTACATCCTTTCTGTGTCTAGCTTGCTCTCTCACCAACCGCGTGCAACCGAGGAGGTTTCCAGTAAGCACGAGCCACACCCATCAAACACCCCCCGCTGACTGAGTCCCAGTGATGATTACTTTAAAGTGGAACAAGCTTGTAAAGATGCCCGCAAACCAATCTGTGCAAAGAAATATCCTAGATTTATACTTTCTCCCCAGTTTTTACCATGGTTTGCCCATGTCTAGTTTCACCGCATCGCATCGAAGTGATTTCCTTTACAGAATCTTTCCTTACCTTCCAATTCATTGCTGTAGCCACGATGCTACTTTCAGATTGCACTTGCATTCATTTGGTTTACAGAATAATTTAATTGTGTAACCCTACATGTAAACAAGTCTGCAACTACTACGGATCGACATCCGACCGGGGGAGCAAACATGCAGAGTGTGCTAGGAGGGGCGGGTCACCTCCAGACTTCAGGTGGTCCTAGGCATTAGTCAGCAGATCTTACATGGAGAACAGACAGTGACCACTAGTCAGTGAACTGAGAAACCGAAATCAGATAAAGTGTTTATTGTACTCCCAACTTACAGAAGGAGAAACAGAGGTACTGAAAGTTTAAATACTTTAATTAACATCATGTATCTGGTGAAACCCTTAAAGGATATAGAGGCCACATGGTGATATGGAAATTCTAAGCATTATCTAGGAAGTAGTAAAGTGAAAATGGCCAGTTCATTTCACTGAGTACGGTGTGTGCTGGGTGGGAGTGCACTGGAGGAACAGCTAAAGCAGGGTTCAGGGAAGCTTCCTTCCTAAAAGGGATGCCTAATAGAAATGCAAGTCAATCAGGCAAAAGAAGGGCAGCGAGTGCTCTGGACAGAGAGACCAGCCTGTGAAGGAAGGCCTAAGGCAGAAGCACTGCATAGGAAGAGAATTGCCAGCAGTTCCTAGAGTAAAAGGGAGATGATTAAATAAAATGAGTTCAAGAGATAAGTACAGGCTAAACATACACATAAAAAGGCTGCATATGTCACTCTAAAAAAATAAGCTTTATTCTAAAGACAATGGGAGCCTGTGAAAGGAATTAGGCAGTTGAGTCACAGGATCAGATTTGAGCTTTTGGGATATTATTTGACTGCACTACGGAGAAAGGACTGGAATGCCAGCTAGGAACAAGGCTAGGGAATATTATGGCAGTATTCCAGGTGAGAGCTAATGGTGGTCTGAGTTCACATAATGTCTGTGGAGATAAAGAAGAGATATATTTAGTTGCTGGCTTCATCGGGACTTGCTAACTAACTGAATGTACAGGTGGTGGTGAGCATGAGGAAATGTTAAGCGTGAATTAGGCACCTGGGCCAGTAGTCATCTGGATGGAGGGAGGTGTCCTTTGAGATAGTACAGTCATGAGGAAAAGCAGGAGGTTCAGGGCTGGTGAAATTTAATTCCAGACACATTATATTCAAACATCAATTTGAGATGACCTGCGGATGGTTGAACATATGGCTCTAAAGTTTAGGAGAAACATCTGGGCTAGAAATATGTAAATATCATATATCAGTAAATATCAGTATGTGGGTGTAAATGGAACTCACAAAAGATGAAATAATATAAAAGAGTGTAGAATGGGGCAAGAAAATGAGGAAATCCACCTCCAAAGTTGTAGCCTATCTATTTCTGACTATCTCAGTCATATGGGTGACATGTTAATCAGCAAGCCACCATATGCCTGCCACCATCCTTACACATAATGACATGTCTATGATGGCCTATTTCTTCTTAAAAACTCCAATTCGCTAAGCCAGACTTTTTTTAATTTGAAACAAATGGGGAAGACTGAGCTGGGAAATCCAGAGCATGACTGCGGTGTGTCTTGACCACTCCCAAGTAGGCAAAATGTCCATTTGAAAACCAAGGTGTCATCACTATAAATATTTTCTAAATGTATGTCATCGAGAACAGTGGTGGAGTTGGTGCTAATGGTGGCTGGAAAGAAAAGGATGGGACATCCTATGTGAAGTAGTATGCTTCCATTCAACTTCAAAGTGAGTCTTTTCTCTCCATGAATGGAGGTGCTTATACAGGTGATATGCTACAGTGGAAATCAATGGTCATTGGAGTTGCAGTTAAAGTCTCAACTCCACAAGCTATCTCCAGTTCTCAATAATGAAAAGTTTAAGTGGTCCCAAAGAATGCTTTGGTAGAGCGCATTCAAGAAACACTGAATGCACAAGTGGAAGTTTAAAATGAGCTTCCAGCTTTACCACAAACAGGTTCACTACCTTCCCTGGGTTGATCCCCTCTCCCCAGGGGAGGGCCTCCCCAGATATCCTCCAAGGTGGCCCCCCACCCTGCGATCACCTAGAAGAGTAAGTCAAGACACAGACTTCATGAGGAAGTCCAGCGTGCTGAACCCACCCCAGGATGAGGAGGCAAGAAAGTACTTCCAGCCTGGTAGCATTCTCAATCAGGGTTAGTCATCACTCAAAGCCCAGGCAGACCATGTGTGGTACATATATTAATTTTTCCTCCTAAGTTCTACTTTGCTTTAAAATGTAACTGTGAATACTTTTATTAGTGCATGCAATCTGTGATTGCCATCGCGGTTTATTATAAGGTCATTTCTCATCATTTCCTCCAGCTCTGTCCAGCTGACTATTCATAACTCAATATACTATTTCCGGTACCTTGGCTTTTATGTTATTGTTTTTCTTTTTGGAGCCAATATACAGAAAAACCCAATCAGTGTTTAATGTTAAAGAAAACTTACATTCATTGAAACCATTGTTCATCTGTGACTAGTAGGACAATTTAAACATTTTTTAAATTTGGAATTGAAAGGTTTCCTAGTAACGCACCTAACTTAAGGTTACTCCCCTGATGTTCCATAAAAAACTTCCAACTCCGTGAGCTGCCCTGATATTTGTGCAATTGTTTTCTCACTCCCTCTTTCTCTTCAACTCCATTTGATATATGTTTCCCAGGATGTAGTGGAGACTTCTGGACCAAGAGGCTGGAAAATGTAACCCTCAATTTCCTACAATCTCAGCTCCACTTTCTCTTGTGCTCCACCCCGGGCTTGGAGCCCTGTTATTGTCACGTGGTCACGGGAGACTGGGGCCTGGCTGGCCAATGGATGCGCTCCAGTCACTACACGCCCCGCCCCCCGACTCCACGGAGCCGGGACTTGGCGCTCCGCTGCAGCGAGACGGTGAAAAAGTTTCTTTCGCTGGCAAAAGGGCCTTCGGCGCGCCGACGGTTCTGGTACTGCAACTCTGCCGCAGTCAGCCTTTCTTTTTGGTTTCCCTCACGCTGCTCCGGGGCATGAAAAGGCTTCGCTGTTGGGAGTAAAAAAAAGGAGTTTACCTGGTAGTACGAGAGGCAGGCGCGCACACGCGATCCGGAGCCCGAGCATCCAGTCTCCTGGAAGTTTACGCAGGGTTCCGAGTGTGTGCGGGCTGTGGAGCGCAGGGCCGACCGAGAGGCCGCAGGACTGAGATGGGCGCGCAGAGACTCCACGCGCCCGCGGCGGCGCTGGGGTTGCTGCTGTGCGCGGTGCTGGGACGCGCGGGCCCGGCCGAGGGCAGCAGCCATGGGGTCGCCCGCGACCGCTGGTGCCCTGTTCCCTGCCGCTGCCTCGGGGATCAGCTGGACTGCAGTCGCCAGCGGCTGGCGCGCCTTCCCGAGCCGCTCCCGCCCTGGGTTGCTCGGCTGTAAGTATTCTTCCTGAGGGCGGAGGGGGAGACGGCCAAGGGCCCGGGCACTTGGTCGCAACAGCTTTTTCCCGGGCTGCTCCTCTTGGCCCAGGCCTCCAGCGGTTCTCGTTGGGGTTGGAAAAGGAGCCATCGGGGCCTCAGTCTCCCTTCCCCAGTGTCTTGCGGGTCGCGCTGGTGGGCCCTGGCTCAACCCACCAAGCCTCAGATGGGCGAAGGGAAGAAGCGAATGACAACTCTGGGGCTACAGTCACCGTCCCACGAGTGGAGCTTTCCTAGGGGCTTCAATTACGCGCCGCTGCCTAGCTGGAAGAGGCTGCAACCTGCGGACTACCAGAGTTCTCCGTTCTCTCTCTGAGTGTATAGGATCTGTCGCTCAACTAGTTTCTAACCACTTCAGGCCCCTTTTCCCATACCCGCCCAGTCATTGAACGTGCCACAGTGCAAGCCGTGGTAGAGAGCCTTTTGTTGTTTTTTTCTCCTGTGCTCCATAAATCCCCTCCTCCTCGACCAAATTGTAACATCTTCGTCCCGGTAAGAAGTTGTCAAGACTGATCAGTAGATATGGAAAGAAAGGTGCAAGAGTTTTCAAAACCAAGAGCTTGATTTCTGTAGCTTCGTAGCACGCCCAGACAGTTTAGGAGAGAGTGCAGGGTGCTGTTATGCAAGTTTTTGGATGCTAGCTGTGAAGTCTGAAAACCTGAAATCACTGCCAACTGCCTGCAAGAACAAGGGAAAAAAATGTATTTTAGTTGGAAAGGCTAATTCTTTCCAAATATCATCTCTTTATTTTCTCTCAGCCTTAGTTTTGTTAAAATTGGAGAACTGTAAAATATAAACAATCGAAACTCGTGCTTTAAAAAACGTTATCTGTTTTAAAAAAATAAAAATAATGTATCCTTAATCCTTAGATTTGGGTCTAGCAGAATAGCAATGAAACTTCTAAATTCTTAAGCAATTCGAGTAAACTAGCCTAATGTCCTAATAATAGTGGTAGGAAGAAACTGCATTTTTATATCAGCATGCAAATCAAGATCTTTGTGAACTGTAGAATTGTTGACCATCAAAATCATATTCTTTGTGTTTGTAAACCTTGGTTTAATTAAAAAGTAGAATTGGAGAGGTTTAGATTGATACTTAATCTCTTATCAGGGATGCCTTGTTTAGTAGTTTTTATTACAATTGAAGAAGGAGATAAGGGCTTTAACCCAAAGCAGGAAGACTTTCAATTAGTTGTGGCTAATTCTATTCAATTGCCTCTTGTGGAGGTCACGCTGCCTTATTCATGAAATGTGAATGGCTCTATTGACAACATATGGAACTGAACAGTTGAATGACTGGAGGTGAACACCTAAATAACAGAGGGATGAGAAAAAGAAAAGGAATAGAGCAGTGCTTTCAAGAGGCTTGGATTGTTCACAAGTCTAATTTATATTCAATAGCTTCTCCCTATTAAGTGGACTCTTACCATGCAATGCCTATTTTTGTGAATGTGGATGTCTTTTAAAAAAGAACTGTATTGCTCTTGATTAGAAGTTGAGTTAAACCAAAAGGGGTTTGATACCTATTTAAACATTGTCTTAAAAGTAGCTGACCTAATTAGGATTTTGTTTTGCAGATAATTTGGTGGCATACTAAAAACAAATTACAGTTTATTTGGTTAGCACAATCTTTAATTACATTTCCGCCAGCAGTAAATTGTCTCAATACAAGTCTACATTCCTTAAATGTATGTGAAAATAAGTTCCACTTGTGTAAATAAGCACTGGGTCTGTTGTCAGAAGCCCCACTGTGATCACTCATTGGACAGCTCTGTCATTCTTGTACTTGTGTGACTTTTAACCAACTTTGTAGTTGTCACCAAACCATGTGGTCTAAATTCTTTATTGTCAGTGTTTCCTTTGTTTGTGTCTAAAACTCAAGAGGTCTTCCCTCTCCAACTCTGAAAGGACTGGAGAGAAAAACACGAAGGACTCAGCTTTAACTTCTGTTTCTTGGTGTTTGAAACAGGCGGCAGGAGCTAGCTGCTTCTTAAACTTTACATAAGGAGACAAGCTTTTAAGTAGATCGTTTCATTGTTTAGAAATAACTGGAAAAATGCATATTGTTCTTCCCATATCTTAACTTCCTCTCGTTAGGTAATTAAAGTAGTAAAAGTTTGCCTTAGGACTAGCTTATGAGAGCACTATTCAGAAAAAGTTTATTGTCTGCCTTTTGTCGTGTTTGTTGAATTAGCAAGTTAAAAACTCAATCTTACTATTATACCTGTGTATTTTTTTCACTTTACTCGATTGTAATTTATTGCCATAGGAACCCCATGTGTGACAAGTTGAATAGTTTAAGCTGTAACGTAATAATACTGTAGTTTAGTCGTCCTTTTAAAAAGTAGCTTCTAATACCTTATTGAAAGGGGCTCTTAAAACTATTTGAAGGTTGCCTACCACTAACTGCCTTAAAGCCAGACTTGAGTTTGCATCTGGAGTTTGTGCTTACACAGAGTACTGAGCCTGAAGAAGGGTGTTTGTTAGAATATGTTACTCAGCCAGAGGAGGGAAAAGTTGCTCAGTTGCCAATGAGAGCTTCAAGTATTATTAAAATCTCGCTGGAATTTCAAAATTATTTATTGTATCGCTTAAAAATGTTTGAGTTAGCAGGGCAGAAAAAGTCCGAAAGGTACTTTCTGCTGGTGGGGTTGCTTTAGTATTCGCCTGTTACAGATCCTCTGCCTGGTACCAGAATTGGGCCTGGGGTGGTGGGGGTAATGGTCCTTATGGTTTTCACAGCTGTTTTTCTATATTTTCCAGACTAAAACTTGAATGTAGCAGGCTGATTTATGAGTCACTTTGGATCAGTGTCTTAAAACAGCTACAGCCTGGCTTTTTGTTTTCCAGCTTTCCAGATTTCTGCTGAATTAGCAGCTCTGCAGGCCCCAGTGGGGTTGATTAAGAAGCTGTGCTGGATTTGCATTTTAAAATTTGACTTGGAAGTCAGATTTCCAAATGGGAAAAGGAAGAAAATGATAGCTAGAACCAAATGTTGTAAACTAATTATTTTCGTATATATTTATTGGCCTGCTAATATTCAGGAAGAGAGGCTTCTCTCTACCAAGTAGAGTTTGATTTCAAGTATTTGGTCAGCTGAGTTCTGGGTGAATAGTTAACACCTCTCTGCCTGACCCCCTTTCCCTTTTCTTAACCTCACTACCAAAAGCAGTTTTTAAAAGGTTTCTTGGTAACACTTTGTAAAGGATGATGCTTGTCTAACCACTATGTGTAGCTGTACACCTGAAACTAATGCAAAATAATATTGAATCTAAATGGTAAATGAAAAAAGAAAAATTTTAAAGGCAAAAAAAAATGTTACACATTTAAAAAAGATATATCCCTAAATGTTTTATGTTTCTTATACTATTATAAATGATTTCTTTAAAAAAAGTTTCTTGGTGAAGATATTCATTAATGGGACTCTAAAAATGAAGACTCTGCCTTTCTTATTGAATGTTCGTATGGGTTTTAACAAAAAATTAACATTATACAACTTGAATTTGTTTTTGGTGTTCTAGCCACAAAAACAGTGTAAGGAAGATTTAGGGAAATGTGACATCCTTGTACTGGAAAGTAATCACTTCTGAAACATAAACTGTATTAAGTCTAAATTTAGGTGCATTAAAAATTTCATGGCTTTAAGTATTCAGCAGTAAAAGTCACTTAAGGGGCGATTTTTTTTCTCCCACATATAATGTGGTTTTAATAGTAGTACACAAAATTCAAGAATGGAAGCGTTGCACTCGCTGAAATATTTAAGGTTACCAGATCTGGCTTCTGAGTCACAAGTGAGTGGTCCTTAGCATGTGCTCTGTTCTCTGGAGGCTGTTTTTCGATTTAAAGGTCTTTTGTTGGCATTCTCATCCCATTGCTGTTTGAGAAAAATGTTAGGCACTCAATCTCTTTTCTCACAGGATTGCCCTTGTGAAATAATCCTTAAAACGAAGTGAGGAGTGAGGGTCTAGTTTTTGTAATTAAAAGGCAAATCACCTGTGCTAAGTGTACATACCAGATTGGTTCCCCCTTTCCTTTTAAAATGTGAAACAATAAGGGGTTGCAGTTTTATGCCAGTTCAGTGTTTAGTTAAGTGGGTCCAAGTGAGCCTTTCTGTTGATTCAGGCTACCTCCCAGGTGAAGGACTCTTTCCCTTGGTTGTTTTTTGAGCCCTGTGGGAAATCTGTGACTGTCTGTGGCGCTAAAAGCACACAGGTTTTGTTTGAATCCTAACGTGAGTTGTTGGGCTCACGGTTTCCTTGATGAACTCCAGATGGACCTGGGCTGGTTTGTGAGGGAAAGTGTCTGGCTCCAGCGTGGTGAGCATGCACAGCAGTGGTTGTAATTGCAGGATTTTTATAGTTTAAAGGCAGTGCCAGGTTTTTTTTCATGTTATAACTCTACCAGAACAAATCTACTCATGTCTGTTACTGTCTGGTAGGTCTTTAGGCAAACATGTTTCAAATAAAAAAAAAAAAAAAACCTTTGCAGATTTTTTTTTTTAGTGAAGTAGAGAAATCCAGGTTTATTCTCAAAACAAAATTCAAAGGCTGAAAGGCTCTCTGATTTCTAATTGTTAACTAATGGGTGTGCACTAAGTAACACTGTGCTTTTCTCGGCCTTGTGCAGGCCGGGTGGGGGAGTGGCATACTTGTGCATATAACAAATGGTTCATGCTTTTCTCCAGTCAAGTTTGGTTATTTGAAACTTTGGTTATTTAAAAATCATTTTCCAACACTGAGAGAAGTTGGTAAGGTTGGTTGGCCTCTTTCAGGAGGAGAGCTTCAAACCATGCCATTGTTAGCCTGGTTTTCCATAGCTGTTCAGCCGTCGTGTCTTCATCACCCCATTGAAGGCACACGCTCAGTGTGTTGACAAATACAGGGAATAGAACCCAACATTGGGCACGTTGAACTCCGTAGTTTGAATCTTAAATGCTGCGATGACTTCCTAGCCTAGAGTTTTGTGTACGTAGGAGTTCGATTTTACTTTTTTAAAGAAATAATGTTTAATGGGGATTGTTACTAAGTTGGATGGAGTCTTTGAGTAAGAAGCAGAGCTGTTTTAATGATGGAGGAGAAATCTGATCACAGCGTCTTGTACACTCTGCTTAACTTTGTTAGAGAGTTATATTACCAGGTACCGAGATTTGGGGAATTCAGGAAAACATAGGGTTCAGGTTGTTTTCCACTCTCAACAGACTCACCCACCCACACACACACACACACACACACACACAAGTGATACTTTCATAATTTGGTGCCTTAGCCCAGAGAAATAAATGTGTGAACAGCAATTTCTATTTCGTTTGACTATCATGAGGACACTGATGCCTCATATTTTATAATAAAGAGGTTCCTTCAGAGGTTTTAGTTTTAGCAACCTGCCTAATTAGCCACTTTTCACAAGCCATGACTTCATCATATCAGGTTGGAAGTGGGCATATGGCAGGGAATCAGGAGGGCGCAGCCAAACAGCCAGCTCACAAAAGATCGGTTCACCCTGTGCCAAAAACATCTCCTAGGACGTTTGCAGGCCTAAAGCACTCGAATCTGCCAGCCTCCCAGACTAATTTTGTCCCCAGAGTTCGTGTTTTTCAGTTAGGCGTTTTGGTTCCCATCTAGTTTATGGACAGGAGGGGCAGTTATTCGCGACGTGTCCCAGGTGTCGACGGAGCTGTTTCACAGATCTGCTGTGTCTTGTCCATCATGAAGTGCTATAAGTGATTTTTTAACTACTTATCATTTTATTTTTGTTTTCTCATAGGGACTTAAGTCACAACAGATTGTCTGTCATCAAGGCAAGTTCCATGAGCCACCTTCAAAGCCTTCGAGAAGTGTGAGTCTTCATGTTTTTCTATTTGATGTTTGATTAAAATTTAACTACCCATTACACTGTTTAACTGTAAAGACCATTTGGGTTACAATAAATTATTTAAAACCCGACTTGGGAGGTATGTTAAAATACTTTTACAAAGTTTCACCTCTATGAATTACAGATTACCTAATCAGTCCCCCCCTCTTTTTTTGGCATTTGTAGGAAACTGAACAACAATGAATTGGACACCATTCCAAACCTAGGACCAGTCTCAGCAAACATCACACTTCTCTCCTTGTAAGTGAATGCTAGCAGGGTTGCCTGTGTGTGTGTAATGGAGGTATTCTTCAAATTAGTTGACTTGTTTTCCAGCTCCAATCTCTCTCTCTACTAAATTCGAAGTATTATAACAACACACTTTTTATATATAATATAATATATATAATATAATATAATATAATATATAATATATATATAATGACTTTGCTGTCATTGCTAAATGGGTCTCCAAGATTCACAGCAGCCACCTGCACCCCACAGAGACCTGTATTTGATTCTGTTCTGTAGACGAGGACTTCAGCTCTGGTAGCACTTCATAGTTGGCATTGCATCTACAGGTTAGGTATTATTACCTAGTTACTAGTGGAGAACCTTGTTGTTTTGTGAGGAGAAATGGGAGTTTTTTAGTAAGGCATTGGAGTATCTTCTTTTAAGTGTGGCACCTGGGGCGAAAATCAAGGTCAGAAACGTCTAATCAAAATACGAAGTTTGTACAGTTAAAACTAAGTATGTGATTAAAGTTAGAAATACCATTGCATGTTATTCTGCAATTAGGAGTTTTCAAATAAAATTAAAATTCTGTTAGCTTTTGTATATGTCTGGGCCAGATAACATTTTATTCATGCACTGAACATGTTTTGAAATAATTTTGACTTTCAGCATGTAAAGACAGCATTTAGAATGTGCATGGTTTAATCTCTAAAACTAAGTAGTTTACCATCTTAATCTTGAATGACTTAAACATAAATTTAACCCACAGGCGTTAAAAGTGTTTTCTTCCTTTAAACAAGGGAAGGGAAGAACCACCATTGTTAGGTGCTGCTGCAAAAGCTGTTGGGAGGGTGGAAATGATACAGTAAATTTCAGGAAAGCTGTTCAATTAATTAAAGTGATCACTACCCAATTGCTCACATCTGGTGATTTATAGAGGTTTGTTTGTACTTAGGGCCCAGGTCAGCTAAGTCACTGGGGCAGCCGCTGTGTCTGCCTTCCTCTGTTTGAATAAGAACTAAGTGACATTCGATACTGATGTGGTTCTTCCAAAGATCAGAAACAGAAAGGAATGAGAGAAAGAGCAGTTGGTATTTGACAAATAAACACTGAATTCAAAAAAAATATTTGTATGCGAACATTAATACCCATTTTCTGTCTTTCACAATGGCTTAAACTTGTGGAGTGTACAGGAAGCACTGACTTGGGTGTCTTCGACACCTTCGGCTGTTCTCATTGGACCAAGGGGGCCTTTCTGAAATCTCAGGGAATGCCACTTCGCCCTGTGTCCTTGCCCCGTGTGTTGGCAGGTTCTGTCAGCCTGTCCAAGAGAGCCTCGCAGGGGCCCACTGCGCACGTCAGGGCTGAGGGCATTTGCAGTGGGGTTGGAGGACCCGGGTGGGGTGGGGAAAACAGTCTTCTCTTCAGCTTGATGCAGGGTTGGGAGCACATTAGCAATAAACTTGTAAGTAAATTAGAAAGTTCTGTTGAAAAACATAACCTAGTGATTTTACACTTTAAGGCTATAATTTGTAATTAGAAAACCGAAATAAAGTATGGAACATTAGAAACTTGCAGGATTTGAAGTCGTCTTCATATTTTGTTTGCGTTTCACTTTAGTAAGTACTGAATAATCTTTTCGGAACTTGAATAATCTCACTTTCTTTTCCCTAAACTTGTCGCAGCACCTCTCACCAGGGATTGCTTTGTTGGTCCAGGTCAAGCTAGATCCTGTCTATTACCCTAAATCCCAGACAGTCTATGTGGAAAGTAATTTCTGTGATGGACCTGCTAATTCGTTATCGATAGTGAAAAACTGTTTTTATACCGATGAAATGTCTTGGAAAATTTACTTCTCTGGCTGTTTTCTTCTACAAACACTTTCTTCTGTGGGCTTCGTTGGATGTTGCAGTGTGCAGCGATTGTTTTTAAAGTACCATTGCTGTCTGTCTTGTGCTGTGTCGGGTAGAACGTTTTCTTTTATATAGGAGCACTTGAAAATAATCAGAGCCAAAAGTCAGTACTCACACATTTCTGAAATATCAAACAAAAATGTGTTAAACCACATAACATGAGTCAGATGAGAACCATGCTGTAGCACCACAATTAAATGCCGCGTCTTTCAAAACAGTTCTTAGGATTATTTGACTTTTATTCTATCGAGTTTTTTTAATAGTTTGTGAAGGAAATCATTTTTCTGGATAATTTGCACAAGTAAATTATTTCAAACACATTAAAGAAAAGGAAAAATTGGTTGTCGTCTTGAACACAGGATTTAGTGTCCGAGTTGCATACTCTGGCTGTTCTCTGCAGTGGGGACCCCTTCCAGCTGGGGGTGGGGGGCAGCGAGGCTGGATGCAGAGGAGGCGATGTCGGGTAAGACTTTTCTTCCTCTCTCAGCTGCAGGGGCCAGGAGCTCCTATTGGGTCAGACGGCACCCCATGTCCAGAGATGAATTTCTCTAAGGACCAGCTCTGATGTCAGGGAAACTTGGCAAAATGCATCTTAGGTTGACCATTGGGTGGACAGTGAACCTCCCCAGTAGGAAAGCTCGTCTCTTAACATTTCTAGGGGCGTTTCAGAATATAAAACACCAGAATAGACGTGCTTGTCTTTGAACCCCACACAGTACCAGCTCAGGTCAACTGGCATTCTAAGGGCAAGACTTGGTTTGGGGCTTTTGTTTATTTTTCTCTCACAATTACTCCCTACCCATGACAGGATGCTATGTTTTAGGAAGAGAAATGGAATAATCTTTGGAATGAACGTATTTTGTAGTAAAACTGTTGACCTGGCATAAGTGAGTGTGCTCACTGAAGTGATTGATAGTTGTGGCTTCATGTGACGTGTGTGAGCTGCTTGAGCCCTGTGACCTGGGAGAGGGTCTGGTCTGAATCCCTGAGTTATGTAACATTGGTGTTGAACAAGAGAGGAGTCGTTGGTCCTTGAATAAAGCTAGTGTGTCTTGGCCTTGACACTGATGGTTTATATGGTATTGCCCAACATGCTGGTACTTGCCTGTCATCTTAGAGATGGAAAGGGTTAGGTGAGTGAATGGCTAAGAGGTACGTAGATTACTTGTTAAACATGTAGATTTCTTGACCCTGCCCCTAGAGATTCTAAGTTAATGGGCTAAGAATATCTATTTTAGCACATCTACCTGGCTGATTCTAATCAGAAATTGTATAAATATTTCTGGAATTACTGACAAGAGTCCAGTTATTGTAATCAAATAAGCCTTCACTCATTATTTCTTATCTCAGAGGTAGAACATTTCTCCCAAGTTCATCATTTTCTCCATAATACGTTATTTTTCCAGAAATGACATTGTCATCCTTCCAAAGAGGTGGTTATAAAAATCCATCACCTTCATGGGCGGGACCCCCAAATGTGCACTCGAACGAAGGAAAGCCATTGAGGAGATTTCAGGCAGATTGCAGTGACCAGACTTGCTTTTTCAAAGTGCCACTCTGGCTTCCCAGTGGAGCGTGGCTGGGAGCGGGCAGGTGGTTCTGACCAGCTGGCGAGGAGGAAAGCGCTGCCGCAGGCCGGGAGACAGGGCGGCGCTGCTGCTCTGCTCAGCTCAGTGAAGGTGGGTGAGCCAGGGTCATGATCACGGTGATCATCCAGCCAAAGTTCATCGGGGAGATAAGCGGTGCCAGCCTCCGCTTTAAGTGATGGGGCCACAGCGCTTATCAGGAAGCTTTCCTCCTAGCGAGGGGTGAGAAAAATAAGTAACCAAACAAACTTTAAAAGAAAACTTGAATTTCTTATAAATGCTGTAAAGGGAAAGAAAAGAGGACAGCGGCATCGAGAGCTGCGGCAGCTGCCCTGTGGTTGGTCTGGGAAGACTTCTTTCTGAATACCTACCCAGCCCTGCTCTGTGCTGGGTGCTTGTTGTAGGGCTGAGATTCACTAGTGAACCAAAGAGCCGACAGTCTCTGCCCTCGTGAACTGACTCTCTCATGGAAAGACAAAAAGTAAAACAAATGAGAAATGTGGTCAGACAGTGGTAAGTGCTAGGGAGAATAATAGCGCAGAAAGGAGTAGGGGAGTGTAGCACCACTCCCCTGGAAGAGGGGGGTTACGGTTTTAAATGGGGGGAAGGGAGTCACTCGGGGGAGGGGGGCATCCTGGGGGTGGGGTCCTCTCTTCCCATTTCCTCTGCCCTGTCCAGGCCCGTCTTGCCTTGTCTGTTCAGCTGTCCACTTCGTGCAGGTGTGTGGCATGTAGTTGGTGCTTAATTAGTATATGAATTAAGGAATATTTATGGAACAGCCACATGCAGTTGGCGTAATTCAAACAGATCTCCTCCTGTAAACTTAGTCTATACCAGAAACTAAAAATTTACAGTGGACACAAAGCATGACTATGTTCCACTTAATTTGTATTCAACTGTACATGCTTGGTAGAAAAAATTGATAGTAAAAAATTATAACAACAGCAATAATAATGACAGAAAAAAGAACAAGAGAAGTAATTGAAGTAGTGTAAGCAGATTTCGCTTGCCACCGTGGCCGGCGAGCACAGGCCCTGGAGTTGTGGGCACAGTGCAAGTGTGTGGGAAGCAGCACCCCCTCTCCCATTCCCCACTGTTCTAGTGCACAGCTTGGCCCGCTGCGGACGACTTTGGTCTCCCAGTGAGGAGACAGAGATTTTTCATAGCCCCTGTCCCAACACACATGAGAACTACATTTTCAGGTCCTGAACTCAAAATTCAAAATGCGAAACTGGCCCTGTATAGGACTCATTGAGAGAAGAAGTCTACATAAAACTTCTTTGCTAGTGTGCTAAGGGATCTTCAAGGGTGTATTCATAATAGCCGGTTTCCCCCACCCACTGGGGTTAGAGCCTGGTGCCATGTGACGTGGGGCCCATCACGTCCTGTCCTCCTGTATTGGAGATGCTGTGGGGAGGCAGGAAAGTGTGCGTCATGCCCTTCCCTCCGACATCTGATGCGATTTATATGCTACAGAGAACAGTCCTGGGTGGTGGGCAGTAGAGAGTATTGGAAATGGGGCAGCATGAACAACAGTCATGGCAGACTTCTGAGAAGGGCGTGACTGGTCTTTTTTCCCTGCAGTTTTGAAACTCCCACCCATACAGCATGTGCAGTGCTCCAGTGGCATTTGTCACACATCTCACTGCAGGGTAGGACTCATGCCATACTGAGCTTTCAGTCTCCTCAGCAGTGGGTCTGGCCCTGGCACAGAGAGATCCTCACTGAATGTCTGAGTGGACGGGACAGGTGATGGGCACTTGTGCACTAGAGCGGCCTGAACGGGGAATGGAGCACACAGGTGTTTGTCTCGTCTCACACCGAGGATCCATCTGACCTCAGGCAGAGTTAATTAACTCTTTGTCTATCTGTAAAAACAGTGTAAGGTGTTTGTCCATCCATCTCCTCTGATTCTGGTGAAGGACCCAGGGGCGTGATGTAAAGGAAAGGGCTCTGAAGTGTGCGAGCCCCAGCAGCTGCTGCTGGGACAGCTCTGGGCCTGGCGGAGTAGCAGAGACAGGAGGCAGTGGGCCAGCGGGGCTTCTGGGACAGGAGGGTCACAGGAAGGAGACGGGATTCAGAAACATGATCCTAGCAGCAGATATGAGGGAGCAAGAAAGAACTTTGCATTTGGGGTGAGTTTTCGGGAAACTTTTATCTTCTTCAAATGGTTTTTAAGAAATGGGTGAGTGTCAGTTATAGTTAATAACCACACAACATTTCTGAGGTTTGCGTATCTATAAGGTGGATTTCGAGCTGTTCATAGTACCCAACCACAAGGCCCACTGGGTGCTAAGTGCTAGGAAACAAAGAAAAGTAGGATGTGGCCTCTACCCTCAAGGGGCATCAAATAAGGATAACGGGAAGAGAGACAGTAGAGAGACACTTTGGGAGGGTGCTGCCCTGGCTGGTACAGATGTGGGGAGGGCTGCCCTGGTGCAGAGCAGGGCTGTGGTCTCCGACAGCCTCGAGTGTGAGAGTGTGCGGGGCCTAGAGGAGTGTGGAGACTCGGGTGAGGATCAGCTTCAGTGTTGCACAAGTTTGGGGAGTCACTGCAGACTTTTTAAAGCAGGGGGATGAAATGACTGCATTTCCATTAATCACAGAATCTGCTTTTCCCCTTTTTTCTCCTCAGTTTCAGTCATAAACAATGTTCATTTTCTGAGTCAAGTGCCAGGAAGACAGATAAAGAACGTGACTTGGACATTTAACAGTTATTCAGCAAGTCGTACCTGTTATCCCTCCACCCCTGGAACCCTGGCGTTCTCGGAGCCCTGCCGTGTGTTAGCTCCACATCCTTTTTCCCACAGGGGGCAGTTGGCCGTGGGGTGTGCGTCATTTGCATACCGACTTCTGGACGATGAAAAGGGTAGATTTGAACTGGTGCTTAGAAATCTGGTCGGCAGTGTTCTTTTATCTAGATACTGAACCCAGTATCTAGTATCTTAATGGGGCATCTAGTACCCCAGTAAGTGAGGATTTCATCCATTAGCACGCATTTCTCATTACAGTTCAAAAATCAGACTAATAACCCTGGCTGGTGTAGCTCAGTGGATTGAGCGCGGGCTGTGAACCAAAGGGTCGCTAGTTCAATTCCCAGTCAGGGCACATGCCTGGGTTGCAGGCCAGGCCCCAGTAGGGGACACATGAGAAGCAACCACATATTGATGTTTCTTTCCCTCTCTGTCTCTCCCCCTTCCCCTTTCTCTAAAAATAAATAAAATATTTTTTTAAAAATCAGTTCAGGAGACAGTGATTTAAGAGACTAGTGCTTGATTGCATGGCTCAAACTAGACCCAAATAGTTCATGAAACTCAATTTATAACTTTTAAAACATTGGTATTTTAATAGTTCACAACTCAGATAAAGCTATGTGTACGGAAGGCAAGCATTACCTGTTTTCAAGTGATGATGTAACTGAGTCATTTTAAAACCGTGGAGTACAGCTCAAATATTGATAGTTGCTGTTTTTTTAAAACCCAGACTTATGTGAGTCAGTATGTTAAAAGGGGTTACCATTCTGTCATATTAACTAA
>PVKM010013928.1:0-29656 GCA_004027735.1 Carollia perspicillata | reverse complement strand
AGACAGCACAATGTGAACCCTCCCTCACAGTCATATGAACCAGAGCACAGTGATGAACACATAGTACCAGCTAAAAGATGAGAAGAAACTTCAAATAAAAAGAGAACACACAAAATCAGGAAGTCACACAACTTGAATTAAACCAACACAGAAGGGTTGTCAAGGAATATGCATAAAGGACCCATGGACAAAGAAAACAGAGGTGGGCAAGGATTGAACATGGGCAGTGGGGGTGGGTTGGTAGGGGAAAATGCCAAAAAATATAAATACATAAGTATTTAATAGAATCAAGGTAAATACTTTAAAGTATATTAATGTCCTTAGAGTTACTTTAGAATATACTAAATCTTTAAACAGAAACAACTAGATCTGGGGCAAAAAACATGTTCTTCAAAGTAAAATAAATATGAAGACCACATCAGAATGGACATAGCTAAATAACTTAGTAAGTTAGAATATCAGGCTATAAATTTCTCCTAGAAAACACCATAAAAAAGAAAAAAAATTAAGAGACGTGGAGAAGAGCTGTGGAAAAGAAATAAATAAAAGGATAAAAACTGATTGAAGATAGTTACTTAAATTAGAATAAATACATTGTTATTCAGATCAAAAAGATTTGCCTCATGCCAAATGGATGAGTTTTAAAAGGCCCACAAACTTTAAACATCCTGGTAAAATGTGAAAACATTTTACATAAAGAAAACCCCTAAGGTGTCTCCAAAAGAAAATATTGGCTTACTTACAAAGACATGGGCGTTAAGTTTACATGTTGCCTCTCAACAGCAACACTAGGACAGAAAAGAAAATGCACCAGTGCTGTTATTTTGAACCAAGACTCGATACCCTGTCAAACTTGCATTCCAGTATACAGGACGGAATAGGAACTTCTGCTTCTGCCAAACTTGGAAATTTTCCCACCCGTGAATACTTCTGAAAAAATACTATAAAAGGATAACTCAATAAAATAAATATCAAAACCAAGAAAAAAAGGCCCAAGCAAATAACTAGAGAAATTACTAAAAGATATAGTAAATTTAAATAATTGTTGACACATGATATTTTAAAAATGTATAAAAGAATAATTTGCAACTAAAATTCCAGATGTTCTCAAAAGTGGAGCCTGCCAGTGAGGATAGTGGGAAGTATAAAAATGCTAACAATCTGTTCTCACATAAGAAGATCTAGATACTATAGCTGTCAATGGGGTTTTCAAATTTTACAAAATGCAAGCACAACCACTAGAAAACTACAAATAGATTCATAAACTCAAAACTACTAGGAAGAAAGTGTTAACAGAAGAATATAAAAAAATCAATTCAGTAAGGGGCAAGACAGAAACAATAAAATAGTAAAACCAACATATATCAGAAATCACACAAAAAAAGCCTATTTTAAGCTCCCTGAAAAAATATTTGGCTATATGTAGATTATAAAAGTAGTCTAAATTAAAAGGTAGAATGGATTTTTAAATTATGTAAAAATACATACCAGGCAAATGGTAATATAATAAAATTATTACAAAACAACATAGTGTATTAAAATTAATATCAGAAAATGGAATAATTGAGGTATAAAGCATAAAATGGAAGAAAGTGGATATCTGGAATAAAACATAATCCAGTCAGAAGTTGAAAGAGCCATAAACTTTTATGTTTCTAGCTATGAAGCTAAATGTATATAAATGTATATTTGTGTGTATGTGTATATACAGCAAAATCTAATGAAAATATAAGGAAAAAATGAAAAATTCACAAACATAGAAAGAGCTCTAGCCATATCCCTTTTAACAATTGATAGATCAGTAAGAGAGGAGACAGCAGAATAGAGACAGGAATGGCAAAAAAAATAATAATAATAATATTGATGGCTGGAGAGTGAGAGAAAAATATGTTCTAGGAAAATAAGTATTCAAGTCACTCAAGAAAAACCGGGAAAACAGAATAAACAAATAACAATAAGAAAAATTTGGTGGTTTTCACAAAAGTTTCCAAACATTTTCCTTAAAATTAAAGAGCTACCCTCTAATAAAAATAAAACAAATAACAACAAGGAAAAAACACACCATACCACACCTAGATGCATTTGTAAGAAAAACTACAATTATTTCCAAGAATAGGAAACAACTATAAGATTAGCCTAACTCTGATACCAAAAATAGGCAAAAGCACAAAGAAGAAATCAGATGAGCAATTTCATTTTTGTAGGACTTCTAAATAAAACATGAACAAGTCAAATTCATCTATGAATTAATAAAATCCTATATTATGAAAGCCAAGTTTAACTCAGGAATACCAAAACTGTTTAATATCAAGAAAGCTATTAATATAATCAGAGATGATAATAGAGTTAAAAAGATACCCCATATGATCATCTCTATACAGGCTGACAAGAATTTGATAAAATCTGACCACAATGTTTGAGTAAAGAAAGCAAATTTTTTGGCAACTTCAAGTAGAATTAGATACAAGAAAAAAATCCTTTTACACATTATACTGCAGGCCTGTCTAATAAAATGTCAAAGTAAATATGAAAATGGTATAATGAGTGTGAAGGCATTTACAAAACTGTCACAGTTTTCTTCAGTATGATTTTCTACTTCTAAAAAAGCACATGAACTCTACAGGCAATCTGGGACAATAAGGATGGGACAATAAGGATGTCCCATAAGGTCACAGACCCATCATCATGTACAAGAATCAATAACTATCTTATGTGTTAGTGTATATTATAAATTAGATCATATAACAAAAAGGAATTCTGAAGGGGAGTCCAGGAAGACTCTAAACTCCCCACTCCCCGTGCACATGCTAAACACACACCTACAGACAGAGCAATACCTCCTGAAGAATAACTGAGGGCTGATTGAAAGCCTCTGCACAACAAGCAAGATAGGACTCAGATAGACAACAGAAGGAGAGGTGCAGATTCGATAACCACAGGCACTCTACCTGGTCTAGGCAACCTGCAGAAGGAAGGGATATCACTGAGGGGCCGACACCAGCAGATTTGCCAGCTCTGGGGCACAAGATGAAAGAGTAATTTAAAATGTACCTAGATCAGCCCTGGCTGGTGTAGCTCAGTGGATTGAGCACAGGCTGTGAACCAAAGGATCTCCGTTCGATTCCCAGTCAGGACACATGCCTGGGTTGCAGGCCAGTTCCCAGCAGGGAATGCACAAGAGGCAACCATACATTGACATTTCTCTCTGTCCTTCCCTTCCCCTGTAAAGGTAAATAAATAAAATATTTTTTAAAAAAGAAAAAAAATGGCCCTGGCTGGTATAGCTCAGTGGATTGAGCACGGGCCTGTGAAGCAAAGGGTCGCTGGTTCCATTCCCAGTCAGGGCACATGCCTGGGTTGCAGGCCAGGTCCCCAGTAGGGGGCACATGAGAAGGAACCACACATTGATGTTTCTCTCCCAGTCTTTCTCCTTCCCGTCCCCTCTCTCTAAAAAAAAATAAATAAATAAAATATTAA
This sequence comes from Carollia perspicillata, assembly GCA_004027735.1. Taxonomy (NCBI): domain Eukaryota; kingdom Metazoa; phylum Chordata; class Mammalia; order Chiroptera; family Phyllostomidae; genus Carollia; species Carollia perspicillata. The sequence continues at coordinate 26,179 of PVKM010013928.1, read as the reverse complement.
AAAAAAAAGAAAAGAAAAGAAAAAAATGTACCTAGATCATATGTGAAAAAAATATCCATTCCCTAACCTCAAGACACCTGCGAATTGGTGGGAATTACAAGAACTCTCCAGGATTAAAGGTATTGGTGAGTGCCATTGTTTATGTTCCCCTCCACTTTTAACTGGCTCCGAGAACACTAGCTGGTCTGCAAGCCCTCCACGGTGTACCCTGGACTACCTTGGCCAATACTCACTGAAGTCCGTCCCCACCCGCCCCCCAACAGGGGGAATTAATCCCAGATTCCAGACACACCCACTTTGTCTCCAGGTGGCCTGCTAAAGGCCCCTGCACATTCGGTCTAATTAGGGGTTGCTCCTGTATAAGGTCATTCATTCAAGATCAGGAGAGAAAGCTGTTTCATTCACTGGGTTGGCCAAAAACTCCATTATGTTTATTCCATACAATAGCTCTAGTAGTGCTTAGTTGTTTTTAAGTTCATTCGAAACAATTTTGTTAGACTGCATTATGACAGCTGTCATATCAACATGCATTTTAAAAATTCTTACCAAAATTGGTGAATTTTTGTGTAGCCATTTTAATATTGGAGATAGAAGAAGATGCACAACATTTTTGGCACATTATGCTTTATCATTTCAAGAAAAGTAAAAATACAGCTAAAATGCAAACAAAAAGATTTGTGCAGTGTATGAAGAAGGTGCTGTGACTGATCAAATATGTCAAAAGTGATTTGCGCAGTTTCTTGGTACTATTGACATTTTGGTAAATAATTCTTTGTTGTGGGGCTGCCTTATGCATTGGAAAGTGTTTAGCAGCACTCCTGGCCTCTACCCACTTGAAGACAATAGCAGTAGATAGACCACATACTCAAAATACCCAAATCAATAAAGTTATTGGTGAAAATGAAAAATGTGTCTTTTATTTTATGGAAAAAATGTAATGGACTTTTTGGCAACCCAACAATTTATAAAAGCATAGAAAGTCAAACAAAATGCAAAGACAAAAGCATACATCCCAAATAAAGAAATAAGAAGAAAAACATTAAACAAAGATAAATAATTTGCTGGATAAAAATTCCAAGTAATGGTCATAAAGATGCTCACTGAACTTGAAATAAAAATAGAGAAACTCAATAAGGATTTCCAAAAAGTGTTAAAAAGTATAATAAAGAACCAATCACAGCTAAAGAATACAATAACTGAAATTTAAACACACACACACACTAGAGGGAATTAACTGAAGATTACCTAATACAGAAGAACAGATTAGCAAAGACAGAATGATAAAAATCACCCAGTAAGAGCAGCTAAAATTTAAAATAATTTTTCTAAAAAAGGATCATTTAAAGGACCTCTCAGACAACATGAAGCGCACTGATATTTGCATTATAGGGATCCCAGAAGGAGAAGGGAGAGAGAAAGGGACAAAAATCTTACGTGAAGAAATAATGGTTGACACTATTTTTAACCTGAGAGGAAAGAAAAATCCAGTTCCAGAAGGAGGGAGAGTTCCAAACAATATAAACCCAATAAGACCCATACCAAGACATAGTATAATTAAAATGGCAAAAGTGAAAGAGAGAATCCTGAAGGCAGCAAGAGGAAACAACCAGTCATGTACAAGGGGAACCCGATAAGGCTATCAGCTGAATCCCCATCCCAAACTTTAGAAGCCAGAAGTGAGTGGCAGGATGTAATTAAAGTGCTGAGAGGAGGAAACCTACAACCAAAGAATGCTCTACCTGGGAAAGTAATCATTCAGAATTGAAAGAGAGATAGAAAGTTTCCCAGACAAGCAAAAACTAAAAAAGTTCATCACCACTAAACAGCCTTTATGAAAAAAGTCAGTGTCTTCTTCAAATGAGAACTACGGCATACACACACACACACACACACACACACACACACACACACACACACGTGTGTGTATAAATGTGTGTGTATATACATATATATATGAAAGAAAAGGACTCATGTTTAAAAGCAAATATAGAGCAAAAGCAGTGAATTAGTCACATAAAACTCTAGTATAAAGGTTAAAAGACAAAAGTAACAAAATCAAGCAGTTAGTGAATACACAAAACAAAAAGATTTAAAATATGATGTCAAAAACTAACGTGCAGAGAGGGAGTAAAAATGTGGTATTTTTAGAATGTGTTCAAACTTTAATGCCTATTGGCTTAAAACAGACATATATTAACTATATGTATACATATATATCACTATATATTGAACTTATGGTAACCAAAAGCAAAAAAATAAACAAATAAATAAATAACTATGAAAGATACTCAAAAAACAGAGAAATGAACATAAACAAAGCACTAAAGAAAGCAAGCAAACTACGAGAAGAAACTAAGAGAAAAATTTAAAAATACAAAACAAACAAAAAACAATTAACAGAATGGCAATAAGTATGTACCTATTAATAACTACTTTAAATATAAGTGGACTAAATGGTCTAATCAAAAGATATACAGTGACTGAATGGATTAAAAAATAAAAGACCCATTTATATGCTGCTTACAGTAAGCTCATTTGAGATCAAAAGACACACACAAAATGAAGGAATGGAAAACAATGTTTCACGCAAATAAAAGTTTTTTTAAAAGGCAGGGTTAGTAATGATCTCACAAAATCAACTTTAACAAAGAGTTAAACAAAGAGTTAACAAAGAGTATAAAAAGAGACAAAAAATGCATTATGTAATGACGAAGGGGTTCATCCAAGAAGAGAATATACCATTCATAAATATTTATGCACCCAACATAGGAACACTTAAATACATATATTAAGCAATACTAACAGACATGAAGAGTGAAATTGACAGTAGGAGATTTTAACTTCACAATTACATCAATAAAAAGATCATACAGATAGAAAATCAAAAGGGAAACAACCTGAAATGATTTTTTATTTTTTATTTTACTAATTTTTAATAATTCTTTTTTTTTAACTTCATTTATTTATCTTTAGAGGAGAAGGAAAGGAGAGAGGGAGAGAAGTATCAATGTATGGTTGCCTCTGGTGCATCCCTTGCTGGGAAGTGGCCTGCAACCCAGGCATGTGCCCTGACTGGGAATCGAACCATGATCCTTTGGTTCGCAGGCCTGCACTCAATCCACTGAGCTACACCAGCCAGGGCCTGAAATTATATTTACATCAAATAGAATTAATAGATATTTACAAAACATTTTTTCCTAAAACTGCAGAATACACATTCTTTTCAAATTCACATGGCTCATTCTCCAGGACAAATTATATGTTAGGCCAAAATCAACACTCAATAAATTCAAAAAGAGTGAAATTATATCAAGTATTTTTCTGACCACAATTGTATGAAACTGTAAATCTATTATAAGAAGAAAACTGGAAAAAACACAAATTCATGGAGACTAAACATACTACTAAACAACCAATGAGTCAAAAAAGAAATTAAAAGGAAAATTTAAAAAATCTTGATACAAATGAAAACGGAAACACAAGTCTCCAAAATCTATGAGATGCAACAAAAGCAGTTTTAAGAGGGTACGTCATAGCAATACGAGCTTGCCGCAAGAAAGGTCAAAAAATTCTCACTCTCATTTTACAACTAAAGAAACTAGAAAAAATAAGAATGAACAAAACTCAAAGTTAGTAAAAAGGAGGAAATAATAAAGATCAGAGGGGAAATAAAAATTTAAAATAAAGACAATAAAACTAAGAACTATCCCTGGCTAGTGTGGCTCAGTGCATTGGGTGCCAGCCTGTGAACCAAAGGGTTACAGGTTCGATTCCCTGTCAGGGCACATTCCTGGTTTGCAGGCCAGGCCCCCAGTAGGGGGTGTGTGAAAGGCAACCACACATTGGTGTTTCTCTCCTTCTTTCTCCCTCCTTTTCCTTCTTTCTAAAAATAAATATACAAAATGTTTTTTTAAAAAATGAAGATGAATAAGAGGTACAAACTTCCAGTTAAAAAATAAATACATCACAAAGGTTTGATAATGTACAGTGCAGAGAATATAGTCAATAATATAAGGTCTTTGTACAGTAACAGATGGTTACTAGACATATCATGGTGATTATATCATGATGTATAAATCATGTATATAAATGTAGAATCACTATCTTGTATAACTGAAACTAATGCAATACTGTATGTCAACTACACTTTAATAAAAAAATAAAATCAATAGTAAGATAACAAATCTTGAGTGCACACACATATATAAACAACCACACATGCACGGGCACTACAAAATGCACTTGGGGAAAAAGAGCTTAAGAATAGCATGACAGTTTTGAAAAAGGAAAAAAAATAAGTTAATTGGTCTGTCACCTCACTATCATATTGAAAAAAAACCTATTGTAATAAAAAAATTGGAATATTAATTTAAAAAATAGAACAGAATTTGAGAATTGAGAAGCAGGTCCATGAATATAAAGGCATTAAAATAATGATAAAGTATAGAGGTATCATTTCAAGTACAGAAAAGATGTGATAACCAAATAAGTGCTTTAAAAATAAATGAAAGGAAATATTCTATCTGACACTATATGTAAGCAATCAATTTTAGACTTTCAAAAGTTACAAGGCTAAATATTTTTAATATAATCAGTCAATCAAAGTATTTATGATTTTTTCCCAGAAATCTCAGTTGGGGAGGTGTTCCTAAGCCAATGTGAGCACCATGAGTCCCGTGGAAAAGGCAGGCAGATGTGATGAAAGGAAAGATGTGAACTTCTATAACTGTGCGAAACAGTGAATGTAACACTGTAGGACATACAAATTTTCCTGAAAAATATTTTCAACATAAAATTAGACTAAAGTTTAATATTTAATATCACACATTAGATGTACATACAAAGCATTTCCAAATTTTTAAGAAAAATGAAAGAGCCTACAAAAATCACAAATTATGTCAAAAAAGTATTTTTAATAGGATTTCTACTGGTGATCAAATATACAAAAATGTATTCAGCCTTAACCAGAAACAACAGAATGCAGCTAGAACAATAAATGCACCGACCATCTGCTGCATGCTTGCTACAGCCAGCCACTCTTGAAGGGTGGCTGCTCCCACCCTAAGATCTGAGACTCGCACCGGACTTGGGTGGGTGTTTTCCCAGCGAGGAGAAAGGAAAGGGAAGGGCAGCGCGGGGAACTGAGAGAACTGGCCACAGCTCACACTCCTGCGTGGCTGGGATTTGAACCCAGTCAGTCTCAGTGCTGAAACCACTTCACTACTCTGCCAGGTTTTTTTATTGTTATTCTTTAAATTGGTGTAATTATTTTTAAAAGGCAAATACTATTCTGTGTTAATTAGGATGAGGAAACACTTTTATTCTCAAGCCTTGAGAATAAATCAATAAAGTCTTTTCGAAGGGCAATATGGCAAACTCTTTAAAAGCGTTTTAAAGCCCAGTGTTTGACCCAAAAATTCCACTTGCAGAAATCTACCATTAAGAAACAGTTGATACATGCAGTAAATGTTTGAAAAGAATTTTATGGCAGCATTACTTGTAAGAGTGGAAATACGGAATTAACATATATATCAGTAAATATGCTTCAGGTTAAACAATTTGAGGAATGTACAAATAAAATAGCATTCAGCCTTTAATAAAAAATAAAATGGTTTTATATGAACTTATATAGAATGATCACAAAACTTATTGACATACTGTTTCCTGAAAAAAGCAAACTGCAGAAACTAATCAATTTATATTTTTTTAAGAAATGAAGATTCTTACATGTGAATGTATGTGTAATTACTTAAAAAAATAACTAGGAAGATACACACCAAGCTGTTTTCACTATTATCAGTGGTTTCTGCCAGAAAGGGACACATGAGTGTTGGGTTGGAAGTCAGGGAGAGGAAGGAAATAAACTTTATTATATTTAATATCAATAGCTATTCCTTGAGTCTGATACAATGAGAAAATGTTTATGTAATAAAAACAGTAATAATAAAGAGAAAAGTGAATAATGGTAGTGATACAATTGAAACTGAATTCACACAAAACACAGATAATGAGATAAAAACTTTGGGTAGCATATTATCACCACGGTTACATGCCTCACCCCAACTCAGAGTCACGGCAGGGATATGCAACATGTGGAATATAAATATGACCAATCGCTGTTGAGGTCCAGGGGTTTTGTTTTTGTTTTTTTGAGAGCCCAAATTAATCTTTTGTACAAACTTGACATTCTCCTATTTAAGGAAAGAGTTGGGTTCTAGGCTGGTTTTCATATCTATCTGTCTATCATCTATTTATCAATCTACTTCCAAATTGTTCTGGTAAGATCTCTTGGCTATTCAGCCTAGAGTTTTCCAATTTCCTCTCATTTTGTCAACACAAAGGTGCATCCTTACCACAAGACTGACCCTGCATTAATTGCACAGATTCAGACAGGGGTAGCTGTGACAGAAATAACGTCAGGTTCCTATTCTCATTTCCTCATTAAAACATTCACAGCATTGCTCATTACAGTCAATCAGACAGACTCACGACACTTTATCCTGGGTGAAAATAATAGGTCCCATTGTCCATCAGTAACCAGGTTACATTACCCTTCCATTACCACAGTTAACACCTCTTGTTTCCTCTGGGCACCAATATGCTGAATTAGGATCATTCAGCTCTGAAGTGCGTTAAGCACTGTATGAGCATCATTTCTTTCATCGGAAGCAAGAGTTCAAGGTTGCTGAGCCTCCGTCCCAGGTGTTGAGAGTCAGTCAGCGTGGACACCCACGACAGGCACCCCATATATAGAATGGGAGCCTTGGATGTCTTTTTAATATGGTGTTTCCATGCAGCATGTGTGAGACTCAGAAAAACAAAAGAATTGCAGCATCTAGGTACCAGCTTCCCTCACTGTTTGCAGTGGGGACCTCTGGGAACAAGGGCGACACCGAGCCTCTTCTGAGCGCTCCCCACTCTTCAAGTGGAGGCAGTGGAGAGGAGCAGAGTAAGCAGGCTGCAGCCTTCCTCCGGCTCTCTCCCAGCACACACAGGCGGAGGAAGAGTGGGGGCTTAAGAGTGCAGTATTTAATACGATTTTTAGGGATAGAAAGCAATATATTAGTCACTTCATGACAAAAAGAAAAACTAGTTTCCCTGCTAAACATTAAACGAGTTTAAAATGATCAGAATATAATTTTCAAAAAGTAAAACATGCCTCTATACAAATATTAGTTGAGTACATGTCAAAGATTTACCTAACTCATTAATGACTGAACAGGAAGAATGCACAGCCAGTTCAAGGAGGATTTGAGAAGACTGAGTTAGTTATATAGAGGCTCTGAAAAAAAACTTAGAATAGGATTTGTAAATTAAATACAAAACTGGGTAAAGTCCTATAGGGAAGTAAAACTATAACTTCTAGGGTTATCTCTTCTGGCTTTGGAGAAGAATATTTCGCATTGATACAAGTTTTATAAAAGTTAGTATTCACTCTTACAGAGTGATAAAGCATCCTAATCAATAATAAATAATAAGTTAAAAAACCATACCCCTAGAGAAGCAGATAAACCTTGGGCAGCCTAATACACAATGTTCGACCACGCCATTGAAAAAACACCCACTCACCCTTTCACCTATTTCAGACTTTGGGGCTTTTTTTCTTATACAGATGTGTCCATGGTAGTCTTTGGATGGTGGAGAGAGATTACTGTATTTATCTATAGAATTACAAAGTGCTGTGTCCTAAATGTTTGTTATTCTCCCCAAAGTCATATGCTGAAGTCCTTATTCAAATGAAGGTGGGGCCTTTGGGAGGTAATCAGATTTAAATGAGGTTGTAAACGCAGAGCCCCCATGATGGGATTAGGGCTCTTATAAGAAGATCCTTGGGTTTTATGCTGAATGTCTCTCTCTGTCTCTCTCTCTCTCTGTCTTTCTCTCTTTCTCTCTCTCTCTCTCCCCCTCTCTCTGCCATGCAAGCATACAGCAAGAAGGTGGCTATCTGCAAAACGGGAAGAATGCCTTATCACCTCATCAGACACAGAATCTGCTGGCATGTTGATCTTGACTTTCCAGCCTCCAGAACAGTGAGAAATAAAAGTTTGTTATTTGAGCCACTCAGTTGTCTATATTTGTTATGGCAGCCTGGGTGGACAAAACCACAGATTAAGGGACACCAAAAGATTATGGTGTGCACTTCCTTGTCTCTATATATGTAGGTCAAATGACAAGAAATCAAGAAATCATATCATTTAAGGATTAAGGACAATTTTCTGATATGAATAATGCTACTTGGTTTTGTGTATAAGCCCCTTTATAAACACATGTTTTCATTTCTTTTTGGTAGATATCCTGTAATAGAATTGGTGAATCCTATGGTAAGTTACGAAACTGCCAAACTCCCTTTCAAAGCACTCATGCCAGCAAAGCATGAAAGTTCTAGTCTCTTCACATCCTTGCCAACTCTTGTTACAGGTTTTTTTTTTTATTGACATGGTATCTCACTGTGGTTTTTATTTGCATTTTTCTAATGAGGAATAATGTTAAGTATCTTTGCATGTGCTATCCAAATATTGTCTTTGGAATAATGTCTGTTTGGATCATTTGTTTATTTTTTTAATCCTCACCCGAGGATACATTTATTGATTTGAGAGACAGAGAGAGGGAGAAACATTGATCAGTTGCCTCCTGTATGCACCCCAACTGTGGACCAAACCTACAACCTAGGTATGTGCCCTGACTGTGCACTGAACCCATAACCTTTTGCTGTACAGGGCACCCCTCCAACCAGCTGAGCTGCCCAGCCAGGAAGTGAAGATTTTTCTAAATGTTTTATTCCACTTTTGTAGTTTTAATCCTAACACTTAGGTATACAATCCACTGTTAACTAATTTTGGTGTAATGTGAGGAAAAGGTCAAAATCATTTTGAATGTGAATAGCCAATCATCTCAACACCATGTGCTGAATGAAGATGGTTCTTTACCATTGCATTACCTTGGCATCTTTGTTTAAAATCAATAGATAACAGAAGGATTTTTTCTAGACTTCACAGTCTAGTCCATGTATAGAGCGCACGAGTGCTACACTTTCTTGATTGTTGTAGACATTTCCAGTGTTTTTAACCCCACATCTTGAATATCATCATTTAGAAACACAGAAATATGAAAAAGCAAGTTTGTAACCTGTACCTTATATGCATGATTTATAAAATGAAGTTGGTCACTATAAATATGATTTATTTATTATTTATGTATGCATTTATATGATTATTTATTTACAAATTGGTAACACGTTAACACAAAATACAGGGTTGCTGACAATTGTATTAATAACACAAACAGCTGGCAGTTTGCAGATTGATAAACTTCTTAGGTTAAAGCTACAAATGTGGGCAGTTAACCAGTGTTAGCTTACCCTCATGGACAGTCCACGCTTAGTGGTCACACGCACATGAACCGGTCAAAGCACAACAGCTGTTTTTGGTTTCCTAACCGTAAGTCGCTGCCCTGCCCCCTTTGCTAACAGAGCCTCATTTCGCTCAGGTGCTAAGAAGTAATGTGCTCACCGAAGATGAGTCTCTCTGTAGCCCTAAAAGTTGAACCCTATTGGTCTAGGCCAAAGGTCAGCAAGCATTTTCTGCATGTCTTTGCTGGCCATAAGGTTTCTGTCATAACTATTCAACTTCATCACCAAAGCCAAAAACCATCCATTGGCAAAACATAAATGAATGAGTGAAGCCAAATTTCAATACATTTTATTTGTATCAATAGCTAACAGGCAGGAGGTGGCCTACAGGCTTTAGTTTCTCAATCTCTGCCGCGTTAGGTTCTTTGGGCTGTCGTGACAAAGTACTGTAAATGGGGTGAAATACGACAGAAATGTACTCCCTCACTGCCGCAGGCCGGAAGTTTAGAATCAAGGTGCTGAAATGGCCATGTTCTCCCCAAAGCTCAAGAGAAGAACTGCTTCCTGCCTCCTGGAGTTTCTGATCCCTGGCATCCCTGACTTGCGGCTGTGTCCCTCCATCGCTACCTCTGTCTTCACGTGGTCTTCCACTCGGCACCTCTCTCTATGTGGTCTCCTCCTCTTGCTACAAGAACATGTATCGTTGTATTTAAAACTTAAATCTAGGATGATATCACATCAAAACCCTTAACTAATTACCTATGGTCATATTCTGAGAGTCTGGATGGATGTGAATTATTCTGGGGGATGAGGGGTGAGAGCTCTCTGTTCCACCCACTACACCTAGTCTTTGCCAGTGCTGATAGTCCCACGCCCCCTTGCCATGAATCACTAATGTCTAACAGAGAGGACATGGCTCACTTGTCGCCAGTGAAATTAAAAGGGCCATCTAACGAGTGATCCTGGGAAAATGTGTTCCTATGTAATTTTTCTAAGTATAGGCACAAGTCCTACACTTCCTTGTTTCTGGCCATTGACATGCAGAGACACGATGCTAGAAGTTAAGACAAGCATCCGGGACCATACAGGGATTGCCACGGGCAGTGCAGAAAGCTCAGACAAAGTCTTCGATCATTGCGATGCTGCATCAGCCGGCTTTGCAGTTTCCTAACTCCGGACTTCCTGTTATGACAGATACTGAAGTTCTTATTGGTCAAGCCACTGAATTCAGTTTTGCTATTACTTGCAGTCAAATCACCCTAACTATTCCACAAGGTATTCTCAGAAGACAACACGAGAAGATACAATAGTTCCGAAAGTTATTGATCTGCCCTACAGCAATAGAAGACACACCAGTACAAACCCATTTTCTTTTCAAATTTTCTCACTTTCACACTGACTCGATGAGCAAAAAGACCATACCCAATCTTTCCAATTTAATTCTAGTTTATAGTATGGAGACTGGGTGGAAAGAATCTTGGAACACCCTGTGGGAATGGCAACAATTCTCTGAGAAAAATGGGACTTTGCAGGAAAAAAAAAAAAAGAAGGAAAATACAGTGGAAATTATTTTAAAAAAAGAAATTGATTCTGTCTATCTGACAACTTTGAAGATTAGCCTGTGTAGGCAGCAATTTCTGTGTAAGTTGTACTTCCACAGATAAAAACAAAAAGAGATCATGGTTTTAAGCAGAGGTGAAGACAGTGCAGGCAGACAAGAGAGCTGGTGGTTAAACTGGAGTTGAAATCATTGTCCTCAATGAAGCAGGTGATACAGTGAAGTTCCAGGGATGCTGGCCAAGGGGCACGCAGACCAAAGGGCTGGTGTGCTGGACCAGGTAAAAAAGTCGTAAGCATAAAGTGTGGATACATAGCATATACTCTTAACATACATAAATATGTGTTCTCTATATTTAATGGAAATATTAAATATACAGTATGTGAATGTAATCTATACAATAGAATGTATGCGGTATAAAATTTTCCACCATCTTTTTCTAGGAGTGTTTATTTTGTATGTAATGGAGTGAGGAGAGACTAATACAACTCAAAGCTAATTCATAAAATTTGCTCCTAGAAACATCTATTAAACATCTATTTCTCTTTTCGGTAACAGAGAAGTACATTCTAACAGATCAACCTTTATGCACATGAAAGCTATAAAATGTGAATGTGCAAACATGCGCAAACAATGAAACTAAGCAGGGGGAGGGAACATTACCTGAAGGCACTGGTGAGAAACAAAACTAGGGGCAAGTTGAGGAAATTTACACTTAAATTAAGGGAACTGAATGGTATGTGTAAATTTCCACTTTTATGCACTTTTGCCTGAAGGCAGTCCTAGTCAGCACCAAATGGAGTTAATAAAAGTTAAAAGAATATCTGCCACCCTGACTGGTGTGGTTCAGTGGGCTGGGCATTATCCTGCAAAGCGAAAGGTCGCTGGTTCAATTCCCGGTCAGGTCGGGGTACATGCCTGGGTTTCCGGCCAGGCCCTGGTTGGGGGCATGCAAGAGGGAACCCATCGATGGTTTTCTCTCACATCAATGTTTCTCTCCCTCTCTTTCTTCTTCCCTTTCCCTCCCTCTTACAGATAAATAAATAAAATCTTTAAAAGAGAGAATGCAGCTGCCATTTTACTGTCTTGTGGAACCAGAAGATAAAAAGTGACCACAGCAGCTACAAGTTGAAGGGAGAAATTCCAGAAAACAGACATCAATAGAGGGAGAGTCCTAAATCCTGAATTAAAAGAAAAAAAATCTCTTTTAACATCAAGCTAATTTCTGAACTCCTTAGGTACAGAAGAAAATATGGAGTTAGACACCCAGCTAAGACTAAAGGAAATGAAAAATAAATTTTATTGCTGCCCACCACAGTGGGGTTTGAACCTTACCAAATGGACTACCACCTAAAAAAAGAAATCATTGCATTCAGAGGAGCACAATGGAATGCAAAGTTTTGCACCAATGAGATGTGCAGAATATGACCAGATGGCGACACTACGCAGAAACAGGAAAAGATGACCCATGATCGGGGAGAGGGTCGTCCATGAAGACCAAGCCCTACACAACCTAGATGATGGATTTAGTAGACAAGGATTTTAGAAGAAGCCGTAACAACAATGCTCAGGAATAAAAAGAGAAATGCACCATTAAATAGAAATCTCAGCTGAAAAATAAAAATGATAAAAAATGCACAAGTAATGGCAGCATTTTTTAAATCCTCACCCAAGAATATGTTTCCTGATTTTGGAAAGGAAGGGGAAGAGAGACAAACACAGAGAGGAACATCGACATGACAGTCACACATTGATCAGTTGCCTCCAGAACACCCCCAAACTGGGGACCCAACCAGCAATCTACATAAGGGCCCTGACTGGAAATCGAACCCAGAAACTTTTGGTGCGCAGGATGATGCTCCAACCAACTGAACCAGCAGGCGAGGATAATAATGGTAGCATTTTAATAATTTAATTTATAGCTATGAAATAATTCCACATGTATTTTCTTGATTAAAAAATGTAAAGCTGGTCACCTTGGTGCTGTTATCTGGGAGCTTAAATATTACAGCTTAAATGGTATGGTAGCAGGTAGTCTGGTAAAGAAGAAAGAGGACTGCACGCTAAGTGAAGAAAACCAAATCTCAGCTACAAGAATCTCTATATGACGTCAAGTGAAACCGTTAACCTCACTGGGCCTTATCGTGTACCTCCATTATATATGAGGTGAGATCTAAATAATCTCTCAACCTTTCGCTAATGATCATGATTATCTGCTTATAGTCCAAAACCAGTTAGTGTAGAATTAAGACCAACATATGGGTCTTCTACTTACCACTAACACCTGAACTAAAAGAAACCAGGAAATCTTAACTAAACATTTATCAGTATATAAACTTCAGTTATTACTCTGTGGATTAATGCAATATAGTTTTATCCTCACATCACCATTTACCCCATAAAACCTTATAATGTGCCCATAAAAAGGGTTTAGAGGACCACTGAACTGGACGCTCTAGTCAAGAGTAAACATAAGCATTATTTGTCTTTCAGTCTAGATCTAACAGGATTGTATTTGGAAAGCAAAATAACTTATATTATGCCAAGTTCCAGCAATGCTTGAACATCACAAAATTTTTTTAAATCTCTCTTCTATGAAACCCATCAAAAATAAAGTAGGTGGTAACTGAATTGGAAATTTAATCAGAATGAGGTTCTGTTGCATGTGCATTTAAAAACCCATTTATTTAATATACTGTAGGCCAAGAAAGCCATTTTTTAAACTTTCGATTAGATACTGGAATGTTAAACTCTGACAGGGGAAAGAAAGATGTTTATAATTTATTGCTGTGCCTTTCTCTTTTATAGAGAATAATTATTTATTTAATTTCCCTAGAAGTTTGAGGTTTTTCTCCCTCCTCTGACAAACAAATGCCAAAAATGACGACAAGCCAAATACATAGATTGCTTAAAAATGGATGTGTATTTTAACACTTCACTGTTTCTCACTCCACTGCGCTGAGCTGACGGCCCTGGCCGTCCTCAGGGAATCTGTGGGCTGGTGGTGGTGGGCGCAGCCGTTTTCCAAACACAGCGCGGCCCCGATTTCTCACTTCAGTCCAGGGCACCACTCAGCAGCCCTGAATTTTCAAAATATTTTTTTTTTGATGACTGTATTCTCACATGGCATAAGCTTTGCCGTAGATAACAGACCTACATGGCCACAAGCAACACGGAAATATATCGTACAGATGGAGACAAAGTCAAGTCAAAACAAATAGGAGTGTTTGGGGCCAGAGCGTACATGTGAATTCAAAAACACAGATTGTCTGAAATGATTATATTAATGAGATATTTGGATGTAGATGAAAGGAAATCCATCCACAGAGGAATCTCCTGGGAGGAAAAGAGAATTTATGCCCACTGGGGTCTGACGGATTCGTACAATCTTAGGTTTGGAAGGAACTGCAGCGACTCTGTAATCCCACTACATTCCCGAAGCAGGAATCCTGAGAGTTGGCAATTCTCCTTAGAACTTTAGGAATTGATGTCAGACGAGCCAGATTAAGGTTTACTGATCACCAGGGTAATTAAAGTACAGAGCTTTAGAAATCAGGTTTAATTTTCTTTGTATCCTAATTGCCTCAGGGTTCTGAATTCTGATTTTAAAATAAGGTTCCTTGAACATGTTTTCTGATAGCATGTCTCAAATATGAGTTGCTAAAAATATAGTGTTAATCCACTGGGTGCATCAGTGGCAGGATATTGTAGGTCAGTGTGTTTCTAGCCCTGTGCTGTGAGAGATTTTAAAAAGCATGAATAGTTTCTGCCCTACAGGGCTTCATAACTTTAGCATAGCAACAAAAACTGTAGGTAGTCCAACACAGACACACTGTCTTCTCCCAGTCTTATAATATTGGAAAATGTGATCAATATTTATTGAGCATTGACTGTATGCTGGAAAAGGTTAAAGAGTTTTGGAATGGAAGGCTGGGGTGGAATTATTTTATAATATATTTAAATTATCCTAAATAAGATGCTGATTAATTATCACTAATATAATTTCAGAGGGTAAAATAAAAATAAAGTATAAAGGAAAAGAAATCAAAACATTAGCGTTCTGACTACAAATGTGATGAAAGAGATTATTTTAGGGAGACTACATCATGAACTCTTTGGAGAATTTTAATAGGTCAAATATTCATTTATCTTGACCAAATTGAGAAAACCACAACTTGATGACAAAGATGTCTCCTGTCAGTTATCAATGTCTCCTTTGCTATTATAAAAGGAGGCTCAGAGTGGTCCAGAGTTAGATAAAGTGAATGAATGGCCCTTGAGAGTTTCAATTTTTTCCATCACTTGTTTAGAGAGACAGAGTAAACAGCTATGAGGGCTACTTTTCCCCCTCACCAGGATTATTTATTTTCACCCTTAGAACTCAGCATCACTAACTAAAAATATGTTCTCATATGACTTAAAAGACACCGCCCTAAATCCAAAGGTCATTAATAAAAACCCAAAGTTTGTTTTGCCTTCTTTGGCTTGGCTGAAAAACATTCCTTTCTCACAAAGGTACAAAGTTGTCTGCTGCTCTACCCAGGAAGCTCAGTTGGGTGGTGTTGTCCCAATACACCTGGTTTGCAGATGCAATCCCTGGGCAGGGCACATACAAGAATTAACCAATGAATGTATGAATAAGTGGAAGAACAAACCAATTCCTCTCTCTCCCTTCCTCTCCCTCTAAAATCAATAACTTTTTTTAACTTTAAAAATGAAACAGTCAAGATCTATTTTTAAAAAGTCGACTATTGATTCTGGAAAACTTGGAATAAAACATTCTTGTCAATGCAGGTATTGAAGTGCAATGTGTAAAACTGCTGCTAGACCACGCTGAACATGGGGCTGGTTTCTTAGAACAGGAAATACCAAAGGAAGGTTGTGTGCATTTCTTTATCCTTTATTCAAACCCAGCTTTCTTTTGAGAGGCTATCTAGTTTCCACAAGCTCCAAAATCAGTCTTGTGATTCCTGTATATTCCACTTGTGGGTTATATACTAGACTGAATTTGTGCACTTCCTACACAACTAGTGAGTGTTCTCACTTAGGAACATTAAATTCTAACAAGGTTTTTGGCAGGCATGTGCATGGAACAATTTACAGGTGTCACAGACCTATTTCCTCTCTCTACACTTGGTTAAAATAATTCTCCAGTTGGCTCTCAGTGCTACTTCCCCTTCTAAGGGCCCTCAGAAGGCAGTTGGGAACGTGCGCACAACTGGAAAAAATAATTAACAACAAAGATTTTTCCACTGCAGATGCTATACCAAAGTGCTTACAGGAGGAATGCCAGCAAGACGGTGAAGTAGGAAGCTTAGTACCTTCATTCCCACACTGACAAGCAACACAAAAAACTGCAGGCTAACTAAAATCAGTTTAAACGAGCTCTGGAAACTAGCAACATACTGACAGCAACCAAGTGGATACCCCAAGAAAATGCCACATTCAAATGTTGAGAAATGTTAAGGTGCTTTTCCTCACCTTTGCCTCCCCTGCCTCTCTGGTGTGGTGCAGTTGTTGGCAGGTGGCGCTATTCCCAGGTTTCACCCTGGTTCTCGGAAGGAGCAGACTAAAAGATAATTACAATGTCCCACCCTGTCCGTGGGCTGTCTGAAGGAGCACAGATGAGAAACAGGGGACAGAGTCTGAATTTCAGACTGGTCCTGAAATCCATGGAAGCCATGGAATGGAAGCCGTGGAAGGGAATGGCAAGCCCTGCAGTAGACAGAAGTGACAGGGAGCTGCAGACGTGCAACATTAGGACAAGAGATTAGAGGCAGAGGAATATGATAGAATATCTAAGAGCCCAGAAAAAAATGGGGTGATATTATTTGAGAAAGTAAGACGTCGATAAGTACCTGTTTATTTGGGGGAATCTGAAAACAAACAAACAAACACCTCAAACAGGCTCAGAAAACCTCAAGCCTTTACCCCAGGCCAGTCCCAATGCTGAGAAGCCCAATAATTAGCGATGGTCTCCACAGCCAGCTGCAAAGATGAAGAAGGTACTTGTGCTTCAAATGCTCGACTTTCAAGAAAAGATTACAAGGTGCACAAAGACAGCGGAAAACCTAGCATAGAAGAAGAAACAAAAAAAACTTCAAAAACTGTCCCTAAAAAATTCAAGCGTTGCCCTGACTGGTGTGGCTCATTTGGTTGGGTGTCACCCTCCAAAGTGGAAGGTCATCAGTTGATTCTCAGTCAGGACACATGCGTAGATTGTGGGTTTGGTGCCAGTTGGGGAGTGTGCAAGAGGCAACCAATCGCTATTTCTCTCCCTTTCTCCTTCCCTTTCCTTTCTCTAATAATAAATAAAACATTTTAGCCCTGGCTGATGTAGCTCAGTGGATTGAGCGCGGGCCTGCGAACCAAACAACTGCGGTTCGATTCCCAGTCAGGGCACATGCCTGGGTTGCAGGCCAGTTCCCAGCAGGGGACACATGAGAGGCAACCACACATTGACATTTCTCTCCCTCTCTCCTTCCCTTCCCCTCTAAAGATAAATAAATTTAAAGCTAAATAAATTAAAAGGAAATAAAAAATATTTTATAAAAAAGTCACAGGCATTAAACTTACTAAAGGTTTTTTTAAACTGTCTTGCATGTGCTCAAAGATCTAAAGGTAAATGTGAACAAATATACTAAATGGTACCAGGAAAATAATATTTAGCAAAATTAGAAAGTTAACAAATAGAAATTACAGCAAAAAATACTGAAATTCTAGAGATTAAAAATACAGTAACAAAATTAAAGCATTTACTAGTAAGGTTCAACATCAGGCTTGAACTGGTACAATAAAGAATCACTAAACTTGAAGACCAGTAAACTAAAAGTATTGAATCTGAAGAGCAAAAAGGGAAGAAAATGAAGAGAAAAGAAACTAAGAGATTTATGATACACAAACAAATACATCAGTATATGCATTGCTGGAGTTCCTAAAAGAAAAGAGGAAGAAAGAGCAATTATGTAAAGAAATAAAGGCTGAAAAATCCCCAAATGTGAGGAAATATATGGATATACCAATAAAGAGGAAATTTAAGTAGAATAGTCTCGAAGAGACCTCTACTGAGACACATTATAATCAAACTGTCAAAAGACAAGTACACAGACACAATCTTGAAAAAAGCAGAAGAAAGTGAGTCATGATAACAAATGATCCACAGTAGACGACTACTAGTGGGTTTCTCAGCAGAAACCGCACAGGCCAGAGAAAGTGGGATGACATATTTAATGACCTGAAAGAGAAATAAATAAAATTATCACTTGAGAATTCTATATCCAGAAGATGAGGTAGAAATTAAGACACTATCAGGTAAACAACAGATTTACCACTACACTTTGCCCAGAAGAAATGCTAAAGGGAGTTTGTTAAGATGAAATAAAAGGACACTAGACAGTAACTCAAAACCACGTGAAAATATTATGTTCTCTAGGAAAGGTAAATACATGAAAAAATTAAAACCAGTACCATTGTAATTTTGGCCTATAATTCCACTTTTAATTATTATATAAGATTTAAAATGCAAAAGTTTAAAAGAGCTATACATCTATGGTAGTGTGTATACTAGACACAGATACCATTTGGTAATAACAAAGTAGGAGGGAGAGCCGCTGTGAAACAGTAGAGCTTCTGTGTATGATTAAATTCAAGTTGTCTGTTTAAGAGTAACTGTTGTGATTCTAGGGTGCTACATGTAATTGCTATACTAACAACAAAGAACAAATATATAGTTTAAATACAAAATGAAATAAGAAAGGAATCAAAATATGTCATTATACAGAAACAACTAGCCACAATGGAAAACAATAATAAAGGACATTAGGGGCCAAAAAAAAGTTTTAAAACATACAGAAAAAAAATTTTCAATTGCAAAATCTCTTTCTGATCAGTAATTACTTTAAATGTAAATGAATTAAATTCCCCAATAAAACACATAGGTTGACAGAATAGATTAAAAAACAATATTCAAGTTTATTCTGTCTACAAAAAAACTCACTCAAGATGTGAAAACATGCATAAGTGAAAACTAAAAGGATTAGAAAAGATATTTCATGCAAATAGTAACAAAAAAAGTAGAGGCGTCTTTACTAAAATCACACAAAATTGACTTTAAGTCAAAATATTTACAAAAGACAAATAAGTATATTATGGTAAGTTCACCAGGGAGCTAAAACAAGAGGGTAGATCTTATGTTGTATTTTTACCACCACAAAATAATAAAGTATATAAAATAAAATAAAATGAATAACAATTATAAATAAATACATATGTGTGTGTATATATACACACACACCAGAGTTTAAAGCTCCAAAATACATGAAACAACCACTGATGGAAATGAAGAGAGAAATACCTCTACAATAATAGGGGGAGATTTCAATACATCATTTTCAATAATAAGTACAGTAGAAAAAAGACAGAAGGTCAATACGTACTTGAACAAACAATATACTGATTGTACCTAGCATACATATACAGACAACAGCAACAGCAGAAAACAAATTTTTTTCAAGTACACATGGAACAAGCTCCACAATAAACCATATGTTATTGAACCATATGTGAAGCCACAAAACAAACTGAAATCATACAAAGTGTCCTTTTTCAATCACAATGTAGTAAAACTAGGAATCAACAGCAGAAGGAAAATATGGAAATTTCACAAGTATGTGGAAAGTAAACAATACATTCATGACCAAAGAAAAAAATTACAAGAGAAAAAGTTAAAGATCTTGAGACAAATTAAATGCACGTGCAGCAAACAAAACGTATGGGTGCCACGAAAGCAGTGCCAATGGGGGAGTGTGTTGCTGCAAAAGCTAACAGTAAAAAAGGAGAAAGTTCTCAAATCAACAACCCAACTTAACGACCTTGAAAAACTAGGAAAAGAGCAAACTAATCTCAAAGTTAACAGGGGGAAGGAGATAATAAAGATTAAAGAGAAATAAAATGGGAAAACAATAAAGATTAGTGAAATCAAGAGTTGGTTCTTTTTTAAAAAAGCAACAAAATTGACAAATATTTAGCTAGATGGACTAAAAAAAAGACTATTCAAAAAACTAAAAAGAATGACATTACTACTAAGTTTATAGTTGTTTCTGTAAAATTAGTAACCAAAAGGTATAATAGAGATGGAATAAAGTGTAAGGAAATAAAATCTTATAAGAGAACACTATGAATAATTAATTACATGCCAATATGTGGCTAACCTAGATAAAATAGACAAAGGCCTAGAAACACACAACCTATCAAGACTTAAGTAATAGGAAACCTGAACAGACCTGTAACTGCTATGGAGATTAAACTAGTAATCAAAATCCTTCCAACAAAGAAAAGCCCAGAATAAGATGACTTCACTGGTAATTTTCCCAAACATTTAAAGAATTAACACCAATCTTCCTCAACATCTTCCGTATATTTAAAGAAGTAAAATTATCCCTGCTCGTAGATGACATGATGTTATGTATAAAAAACCCTAAAGATTTTGCACACACACACACACATATTATTCAAATAACAAATGAATTCAGCAAAGTTACAGGATACAAAATCAACATGTAAAAATCAGTTTCCTTTCTATGCATTAACAATGAATAATCTAAAAAGAAAACTATTTTATTTAAAATAGTATAAAAGAGGAATAAAATGTGTAGAAATAAACTTAACCAAGGAGGTAATAGACCTGTATACTAGGAGCTATAAAATGTTGTTGAAATGTTGCTGAAAATATGAAAATTTTCACATTGTTAAGATGTCAGTATTACCCTAAGCAATCTACAGATTCAATTCAATCCCTAACAACAGCCCAATTTTTTGGTAGAAATAGACAAATCCAACTTAAAATTCATATGAATACTCAAGAGATCATGAATAACTAAAATAATCTTGGGAAAAAAAGGTGGAGGTCTCCAGGTCTCCCACTTCCTGGTATCAAAACTCACTACAAAGCTACAGTACAAAATCTCGTGGTACTGTTATAAAGGCAGACATATAGATCAATGAAATATGATAAGTGTGCAGAAATAAACCATCCCATATACTGTCAAACAATTTTTGGCAAGGGTGCCAAGACCATTCAACAGGGAACAGATAATCATCTCAATAAACAGTCTGAGAAAATTGGATAACCACATGCAAAAAAACAAACAATGGATGCTTATCCTATATCATATCTAAAAATTAACTCAAGAGGATAAAAGATACAAGTGTAAGAACTAAAACCATAAATCCCTTGGAATAAAACAGAGGAAATTTTTGTGGTATTGGATTTGGCAATATTTCCTTCACTGTGACACCAACTGTATTGGCAACAAAAAAAAGAAACAGATACATTTGACTTCACCATCAAAATTGGAAACTTTTATGGCTCAAAATACACTATCCATAGAGTGAAAAGATAACTTATACAGTGGGAGAAACTATTTTCAAATCAGGTATTTGATAATGGACTACTATCCAAAATATACATGGAACCCTTTTGCCCTGGCTGGGTAGATCGGTTGGCTAGAGGATCAGGGCACATAAAAGTAGCAACCAGTGAGAGCATGAACAGATGGAGCAGCAAACTGATGTCTCTCTCTCTCTCTTCAATAAACAAAAATTTTTTAAAAGGAACTCCTACAACTCAACAACCACAAAAAGAGACAACCCAATTTAAAAAATGGGCAAATAACTTGAATAGACATTTATCCAAAGAATGTGTGCAAATGGCCAATGCAAACATAAAAAGATGTTCAACATCACTAATCATTAGAAAGATTACAAATAAATAAAAAAGCAGGAAAGAACAGGTGATGAACACACAGGACAATGTACAGATGATGTGTTGTAAAATTGTGCACCTGGAATCTGGATAATTTTGTTAACCAGTGTCACCCCAATAAATTGAAAAGAAAAGAAAAGAAAGAAAAAGTTCTGAAGCTAGATGTGTGCTGGTGCATGCACAACAATGTGAATGTATTTAATACCACAGATCTGTACTATTAAAAATGGTTTAAAATGGTAAATTTTATTACATATATTTTACCACGATAAAAATGTACAAAAAATCAAAAAAAGGAAAAGAAAGGAACAAGTGGTGGTGAGGATGTAGAAACCCTGGAATCCTTGTGCACTGCTGGTGGGAATGTTAAATGGTGCATCCCCCGTGGAAAACAGTGTGGTGATTCTTCAAACAATTAAACATAGAATTACCATGTGATGTAGCAATTTCACTCCTGGGTACATCCCCAAAGAGATGATGGCAGGAGCACAAACAGATATCCATACCCCTGTCTGTGGCAGCAGTATTCACAGCAGCCAAACTGTGGAAGCAATTCAAGTGTTCATTAACAGATGAATGGATTAACAAAATGTTGTATGTTCAACAAATGCAATAGCATCCATACTTAAAAAGGAAGCAAACTCTGCCACATGCTATAGCATGGATAAACTTGAAGACATTCTTCTAAGTGAAAGAAACCAGTCACAAAAAGACAGATGTTTCACGGTTCCACTTACATGTATACCTAACGCAGCCAAATACAGACAGACAGAATGTAAAACGGTGATTGCCAGAGATGGGGGGAATAGGAAATTATTGTTTAATGATTACAGAGGTTCAGTTTGAGGAGGTAATAAAAAATCTGGAGATGAATGGTGGCAACGGTTGCACAATCTGAGTGTACTCAATGTTACCGAAGTATACACTTAAAATGGTTAAAATATTAAGTTTTATATTATGTATATTTTACCACAATGAAAATGGTTAACACTGTTTAAATCATTATTGCAAAGCTTTTTGATTCACACTACACTTCCAAAAGAATTGACTATTTATAATCCTATCAACGGCATAAAAACTCTACCTCAGAACACTACATATTATTAAAAATATCATTTAGTTAAATTAATTTTAAAACCTTATACAAGTTATCTCTGGAGAGGGCTCATGTGCCTATGCTGAATGTGATTTCTCTCAATAAACATGTTGACAATAAATATATATTGAATATCCTAATACGTGCCAAACGGCGTACTTAGAATTTAGCAGATGGTTTAGTCGGGCAAAAATGGTATTATAGACCTTGATTCTATATTCTCCAAAAAGAGTTTAAAAAACTAAAGCATCAGCGATATGGTTTGAGCTATAAAAATTATACAAATTACATGGAAAGATGCAAAACGAATCGAACATCCACAGAAGGCTTCGACAACACGGGGCAGTCCCTGGCAGTGGGACTGGGCCATGTCTTCATCAGCTCCCGTACGTTCTACAGGTCTGTAAGTTCCATCATTTCCCCCTGCGATTATATCTACCCTGATTCAACGCCACGAAGCAGACTTCATTTCCACGTGGTGCGGCCTTCCAGCTCCTATCTGCTGAGTGGAGCTTCCGATTCCAATCCTCCCCACACTACCCTGCAGGTTCACTTACATGAGCCATCAGCTTACTCACGCCCCTCACTCTACACACCTGAAACTATTCTCTATTATTTCTAGAATAAAATAAAACCCAATATTCAAACTACTCAAAAGCATCCGTCAAAAGCCTCAAACTTCCCAGGTTTTAATTAGTGTCTTGAAGTAGTCCATACTCCTTTGTACATCCATTCATGCATGCTTTCATTGATTCTTTTTTCTAACAAATGTTTAGTGAACATCAGGCAATGTTCCAATCTGTGGAATACAATGGCAAGCAAGTGAGAGCCTACCCTCTACCAACAAACATAGACACAAAATGATCGATGATAAGAAAACATTATAGTTGTGCAAGGAGAAACTTAAGGCATGATGGGACCAGGGGGTAGGGAGCCCTAATTTGGTGGACAGGGATTTTGAAAGGCGTTCTTTTAAAACTGATGCAGAAGTTGACACAGAAGCATGGGGGGTAGAGTTAGAATCCTTGCAAATGGGCGAGGATGAGTCCAGGCATCTACGTCAGGAAGGGCGGAGTGTGGAAAAGAAATGCCCAGCGGCAAGAGGGGGTGGGAGATCGTGGGAGCCCGAGAAAAGGTCGGTGGTGATGTAAGTAGAGAACAGATTTTACCATGAAGACTGGGGACAGGGAGGTCTGTCAAGATGTTTTCAGAAATCTAAATAGCATAGGATAAAGGGACATAAACTAAGATCATGACATGGGAACAGAGATTACTGGATGAGAAAGGCATTCAGGAGGACTTAGCATTCGGTTGGATGAGAGGAATGATGGGCAGATACAGCCAGCCTTGACCTCATACTCACCTTACTCAGGAGAGTAATGAGGGACTCAGCCTTACTCACCCCTCAGCCTCACTCAGCCTCACTCAGCCTTGCACACACAGGCACTGCAGGTGTATGTGCTGCTACCCTGACAGTGAGGTGCGGGTGAGCTTCCAGATAAAGACCAGAATGAGAATGATATGTATATCAGATTTCCTTTGCTGCTATAAGAAATTACAACAAATGTATTAGCTTAATCAACACAAATGTATTTTTTTTTTACAGTTCAGGACAAGCATCTAAAATCAAGGTGTCGGCAGCACTTAATTCTTTCTGGAAGCTACAGGAGATAATCTGTTTCCTTGCCTTTTTTCAGTTTCTAGAGGCTGCCTACATTGCTGGGCTCATAGCCTGTTTCTCACGTCACTCCAACCTTTTGCTGCTGTCCCCATGCGTCCTATGATTGACTTTGACCTTCCTGTCTCCCTCTCATAAGGACTTGTATATTATTTTGTGCCTACTCAAGTAATTCAGAATAGGATACTCTATCTCAAGATCTTTAACTTAATCACATTTGCACATTTCTTCCTGTCATATAAGGTTCCTTATTCACAGGGTCTGGGGATTAGGACATGAACGTCTTTGGAGAAATGTTTTAGCACTCTATGTGTCAATGTTTAGTTCATTTGCCCAACAAATTTCCAAGCACCTGAACATCAACCCTACCTTGGGCA
This sequence comes from Carollia perspicillata, assembly GCA_004027735.1. Taxonomy (NCBI): domain Eukaryota; kingdom Metazoa; phylum Chordata; class Mammalia; order Chiroptera; family Phyllostomidae; genus Carollia; species Carollia perspicillata. The sequence goes on along the minus strand of PVKM010013928.1, from coordinate 1,359 downwards.
GTGTTCCAGCAGCTGGGGTTCCTGCCTTCATGGGGCTCACATTGTCCTAAGTCAGCATGCACGTATGTATATATTTTACAGTATCTTAAGTTCTATGATAGAATATCTGAGAAGGAGTAAACCTGGAAGTTCAGAATCTGGGCTCTGCAGTCGGAAAAAGGGCAAATTGCAGTCACTCCATTTATTGGCTGACCTTGAAAAGTTTACATAGGCTCTCCGGGCTTTAGTTTCCCCAAGTGTAAAATGGAGATAATAACCTCACCCACCTCATAGGGGTACTGGGAAGATTAAGGCAATAATCCAGGAAAAGGATGCAATTGAACCCGTTTTCACATTATCATGTGTACTTTTTATCTTATCTTTTGTTACACTGTGCATGTTTATTTTCCAAGTTCAAGTATAAGTGTTTCCACAGGTTAAACACATGTCTCAGTCAATTGTTTATCTGAAATGACTTAAAAAATAAAATATTTTAAGTAAATTTGATTAGTAGATTTTACTTCAAACTTAGTGTGTCTTAAGCATAACCTTACATATTCTTTGGTTCAATCAAACACTGCACATCAGAGAAAACGCTCGGGTGTCCCTGCCTCTCCCTCTTCCCTTGTCAACAATGTCACCGCTGTAGGGCATCAAAAAGTATGCAGCATAAACTTTTCAGCACGTATTCTGCTTTGTGTGCTAGAGAGAAACAAGGAAAAGCAGAAGAAGAGTTCTCTGGGAGAGATATGCCCAAAGACAAAGCAAATACTCGAAAGCTTAAACAGCAATGTAATCAGAGACCAAAATAAGAGAGAAGTCACAAGACTAATTGGGCTAAGTGAGTGATACTGGCTAAGCAATTGGTTCCAGCTCAATTTGCATTCAAGGAAGGGGAGATTATCGTGATTCCGCTGATCTCTTCTGGAGGAAGTAGAACCTGAAACAGGACCTTGGGAATGGCCAGGATTCTAAGCAGACGGCCAATGGAGGCCCAATAAGGAGATAAGGAAACCAGGATTTTTGGAAGCAAAAGGTCATTCTGGGAAAGAGTAAGAAATAAAGCCAACAAGATAGTTTAGGATTAAAGTGTGAGAACATTCAATATCAGGCCAAGAATTTTTAACTCATCCTTGCATATAAATACTAGCCACATCTTTTTTTCTCACTCCAAAGTGTATAGAAACAAACATATGTTTACCCATTATAGTAAACTGCGATGAATTCCAGTTGCACTGTACTAATGGTTCAAGCTAACTAGCTTGGCTGACAGGAGGGTGCGGATGGGAGGCAGGGAGAAGATGGGGCATCCTAAGCTCCGTCCAACAAACAGGGCAGACAGTGCTGACGCATTTCACCTCATCTAGCTGAAGGAAGAAA
>PVKM010013927.1:0-29647 GCA_004027735.1 Carollia perspicillata | reverse complement strand
TGGGGCAGCCCTCTTCACAGCCCAGGCTGGGCACTGAGCTGGGCGAAGAGGAGGACTGCTCCCCCAAACGATGGGACTTGTTCACCGTGCCCCACGTGAGCTCTGGCCCCTGAGTGGTGGGCTGAGTGCTGCCCTCATGGCAGGCTCGGTCGGAGTCCGGGGCCTGGCAGAAAGTAGACGGGTCTTGGGCCTGCTGGGAGGGGAAGTGTTGGGACGACACCTGGGCCCAATTAGCACAGGTGCCCCCACCAGGTGCTCATCCAAATCGGGGCAGGAAGTCTTGGGCATCGGGAGTGCCGGGCACCTGGCGGTGGCTGGCTCTCGGTGATTGTCGCTCTAGAAGGGCCATGCAGACAGAGGTGGACTGCAGCTGCCTAGCGTTTGGGGGCAGTTGGCCTGGCAGGGCCACTCCTGGGACGCACTGGGCCTGGGGACCCTACCCTCCCTTCCATGTCAGGGTGGACCTGTGCCCAAGTGGTCTGTGGTGGTTCTGTCCCCTGCCCTGGCGCTGGGGACAGCTCTGTGTCTGAGAAGCAGGGCCCCTGAGGTCTGCAGCAGGGGTGGGGCAGCTCCCAGAGCCCAGGCCTGGGCTTCCTAATGTTAAATAGTCACCGAGAAACTCGGTGGAGTAAGACAGGGCCAGGGGCTGGCGGGTGGTGCAGGGATGGCGCAGGCTGCGGACTGCCTATGAGCAGGTGTGTGTGAGCACACTCGTGTACACTGGAGGCCAGGTGTGTGCTGTCAGCAGCCAGCAGTGTGTGTGCAGCCCCGGGAGGGTGTTGGCCAGCCGTCCCCTGGTGAACTCAGCATCCCCGACTTTGCTCCAACCTCTCCCCACCCCGAAGGAGGACACCTCCAGGAAAAGGTCTCGTGGATGGGGGGAAGCAGTGTGGAGGGCGAGGCCAGCCCACCTGTCATCCCTGGGTTTGGCCTTGGTCTCCAGACACGAGGCCCCTGGTGCCTGGTGGCCTCCAAAACCCTGAGACCAAGAAACTCCTTCCCTGCAGCCAGCCCCTTTGGGTGCCCTGCCTCAGCTCTCTCTCTTTCCCTGCTAGGCCATGGCGTATGCCTCGGAGGACGGGGTCCTCACGGAGGCCATGATGGACGCCCGGGTCCGAGACGCCATCCAGCAGCACCAGCAGAAGATGCAGTGGCTGAAGGTGGAGGGATGTGGGCCTAAGGGCAGCCAGCCCCTGCTCCCAAGTGCTCGGACTGCCTGAGCAAAGCCAAGATGCTGGGCCCTGGGGCACACTGGCTGGGGAACCTTGTGTCCATGTCTCCTGGAGATCAGTGGGGGTGCTGCACAGCTGCCCATTCCCGCTGGTGTTTTTTAATGTTCCTCTGGTTGGGGCCTGGGCAGCGTGAAAGGCCCCTGCTGAGGACTGGGCACGGCTGCGCTGCCAGTGGTGGAATTGGCTAGGGAGGGTCAGGCTGGGGCCGTCCCCAGGATACTCCTGGGAGACGTGTCTCAAAGGCAGGCCCAGTGTAGGAGAAGCACAGTCCCCATGCCCGTACCCAGGGGCAGCAGCCACACTGACCCCGCCCTGCTGATGGGCTGCCCTCGCTGTGACCAGCAGTGCGGGAGCAGTCCCACCTGGGACCAGAGCCCAGTGAGGGCTGAGCAGAGGCACCCAGGGTGGGGCACATCTTTGACCCATGCACATCTCAGTGCCCTTGGGTGCTTGGTGGGGGCTGCTGCTGTGATGGAGGCCCCCGCCCTGCTGGCTAAGGTCACCCAGTGCCAGGGACCTGCCCTGGCCCAGACGACCTGTAGCCTGCCCACTGTTGGAGCTGGGGTCTTTGTCCAGAATAAAAACGTCAACACCATTCCTCATTGTCTGTCTCTTGGCTGATGGGAGGGGCAGGGCTTGAAAGAGTCACAGGGTCAGAGGTGAAAAAAGAGGCAGAGGCTGGAGCTTTCTGGAGAATTTACTGACCAGCAGGGTTGGGGGTCACAGTGAGGCGCTCACCGGGATGCCCTGGGCAGGGTGGCCGCACTTGCCACAGTGGGGCCCAGAGGCCTTATTGCTGCTGGGTCGGGGCGTTGCCCAGATCCCCGCCCCCCACCCCCCATTGTGGCCCGCGGACGCACACGCCCCATGCACATGCTCCCGTGTGCAGATGTGGGTGCGGCCGAGGTCCGGCCCCCTTCCCTGCCCAGACCATCTCCCGGCCTCCCCTCCGCCCGAACGGGGAAGGACACGGCGCACAGGGAACAGCCGGTTTTAAGTAGCGGACGTGGTCCCAAGCCAGGCGCAGGCTGAGCTGCAGGACGAGGGGCCCCCGCCACCCCAAGCCCTTGCGCCCTGCCCAGCCCTGGAGACCGGGGTCCTGCCCCTAGACCGGCCCCACCCTGAACCCTTTATAAAAAGAAGAGGAGACAGCACCTTCCGCTGGACACGCCCGGCGGCCCGGGCGCCCTGGCCCAGGCGGCCATCCAGTCCTGTGTAGGTGGGCGCGGTGGCCAGTGGCCCCGCGAGTCCTGCGCGCGGCTCAAAGGTGCCGCGGGCTCGGGTGGCCGTTGTGGTAGAGTTTCTGCTTCACGTGCACCATGTTCCCGGCCGCCTCCTCGAAGGGCCTGTGTGGCCGCCGGCCAAACTCCCGCAAGTTGCACAGCTTGGGCAGCCAGGTCCAAGAGCCATCTGCGGGGGGGCGTGGCCAGGGGCAGCGGTCAGGCGGGGCGGGGCGGACGTGCTGGGTGTGGTCGCACAGGCCCAAAGGAGAGGAAGTGCCTCGGGGGCGTGGCTTTCACGTGAAGCGTCTGCGCCTGGGCAGGGTCTGGGTGGGGCTTGGACCAGGCGGAGACAGGCCTGGGGCTGGCGTTGAGGGGCGTGGTCGGGCAGCAGAGTGGATTCACGGACCCTTGGGGCGTAGCGTGGAGGTCCGGCGCGCCAGGTGCGAAGGGGCGTGGCTCTGGCGTGGAGGTGTGGCCTGGACTTGGCACGGTAGGGTGGGGCTTTGTGGGGCGGGGCAGGGCGTGACAGGGGCGGGCCCAAGTGTCAAGGCCGAACTCACCGTAGCGCCGACCAGCCCTCCAGGCGCGCACAGCGCAGTGCAGGACCCCGTCCATCCACACCAGGAACCAGCTGATGCAAAAACCGAGCAGCAGCCCCAGCATGAGGTCGATCTCCTGCTTGGTGACGTTGTCTGTCACGAAGTAGTTTTCGGAGGCGTCCACCACTGACTGGTCCCCGTCGTACGGGATCACGTAGTGGATGTGGTGCCTGGGGGCGGCAGGGCGGGCTGGCACCTCTCCCGCGGGGCGCACAGGATCACTGCTGGGGTCTTTGAAGCAGCCCCTGTGGGATCTGAGGTCCGGAGGGGCCTGCGACTCGCCCAGGCCCCTGTCCCCAGGCGGAGGCTGCCCAGAGAGTGGGAGTGTGTGACGCTGGTGGTCAAAGTGAAGTCCTGGCTCTGGCCAGGGGTGCGTCTGCCCTCCCTCCTCTGCTGTCTGGGGCTCGTCACTGACCCTGACGGGGTCACCGAAACAGTGCAGGTGGACCAGTCCAGGGTGAGGGCCGATGGCAGGGTGTCCCTGTCTGGTGGCAGGGTCACAGCCCACCTGCTGGACACGGGGCTGATGCAGCTCTTCTGAGACTGCCCCTCTGGCCTCTCCCTCTAGCCTGAAACTAGCCCATAGATGGCAAACACCAGGCCCGTGGGCCAAATCCAGCCCTCCACCTTGTTTTATCCGGCCCGGCACCTTGTTTCTACTTGGCAGCAGTGCTGAGCTCCTTGCCCCTAGTTAAGGAGCAGTTACATTTATACTGTCCTAAAATCACATTCAGCCCTTTGAAGGCACCCAGGAGGCTGACGTGGCCCTGGTGACAATGAGTTAGACACCCTGCACTAGCCCTTTCCTCAGCTCCCACTCTCGGCAAACCCGAGTGCCCTCAGCTGGCCTGGGCCTCTGGCCTGCTTCTGGGCCTCCATCCCCAATTCTTTGATTCTCTGCCCAGCACCCCATCCTTTCACCCCCTCTCCTGGGGGTGCCCCCAGCCTAACCCCTGCATGGGTCTGCATGTTCTCCAGACGCTCCCGCTGGACGGTGGGATGACAACGTTTCTGCACTCCAGGATTCCCGGGACCATGGCCCCTTCCCTGCCCACCAAGGCCTGGGCCCTGTGCCCCAGCCTCCCCTCCCTCCACTGGCCAGACTCAGGCTGCTGAGCCCCCATTTGCCTCTGAGGCCCACATTAAACCCTCCCTGCAAGACCCCCTCAAGTCTCAAACCTGCCTGGATACCCTCCTCCTCCAGGAAGCCCCCTAGACCCTGTGATCCCAGATGGCATGGCCCTGCCCAAGAGACCACACTCAGGACAACAGACTCTGGGTTTGTCTGTCCCTCACCCTCCCCACCGTCAAGAGAGCCTGTGAGCCAAGACACAGCAGGGCCCACGCACCCTTAGCCCCCAGCCATCCCTGCCAGCTAACACAGCTCCTCCTCTCGCCCAGCAGTGCAGGGGCCAACCTGAGGTCTTCCTGCCCAGGAGGCCACCGCTCCCGGTTCTCCTCCCCGCCGAGCCCCTTTGCTGGCTTCTCCAAGTCTCCATCCCCACCCTCCTAAAGTCCCTGCTGCCCACCCTACACCCCACATGTCTGCTCCAAGCTCCAGCTGCCTGCTTGGCGTCTCCACGTGGGATCTATAGACACCTCAAACTCTCACCTAAAAATAGGTCCTCCCTCCCCAAACCCGCTGCTCCCATCTTCCCTTCTGTGAGAAGCCGACACCTCCGCCTGGTCTTCAGTGGAGCTAGGCCCTTACTTCCCGCCCCACCCCAGCCTCGCTCCACTCCACCCAAAAGAGACCTTCCCCCAAGGGAGAACAGGTGGGTGTTCTCCCTGACCACAGACCACTGCTGTGCCCATATTGGCCACATGCCGACTTCCCCAGGGAGTCACGGAAGCTCCGGAGCCCCAAGCTCAGCCCAGGGAAGTGGCAGCGGGCAGCCTCTATGGGGCCCGTCAGCAAGGACTGCCCGACACTACTTTTCCGATCAGTTTGTCACTAGCCATTGTGAGTCATCAGTAAGTGATGGAAAGCGATTGATTGCCACCTGGAATGTGTATCAGGTGGCCCCCAGGCCCCCAGGAGGACGCCCTACTTGAGCCATTGGCAGTCCCTGTCACCCAGAGCGCCCCAGGCCTCACAGGGGCTGACGACACTTAGCATCACCCCTTCTCCAGCTCCCCCAGCCTTTGGGGCCCAGGATTTCTGATGGGGTCCCCTCAACAGCTGCTCCCTACCCCTCGACACACACCTGGTCAGGGCAGGACTCTGTAAAGGCTGGGTCACTGATGGAACTTGAAATGCCCCTGGTGCTCTGTAGGAAGGATGAGGCCAGGCCTGCCCCCCCACAGGTGGCTCAGGACCCCCAAGGGCTGGAGAGCACAGCCCGTGCTCTGTTGCTGGCCTGGCTCCTTCAGCTCCTCCTCTGCCCCTTCCTTGCTCCCCTTCCTCCAGCGCAGGCCCTTGGAGGTGGGGTCTCGGGTCTCCCATGTGCACACGTATTTCCATGATGTGTACATGCATGTGTCCTGCCTGGACCAAGCATGCTGCATGTGTTTAACTGAGGTCCAACGCATGTCATGTATACATGCCAGCCACATGCACAGGACATGGCATGTATACCATGGACTCGGCCCATAAGCTCCACATGTGTGCATGTGCATGCTTGCCCGGCACGGCTATGGTGCGTACCCCACAGGGATGCACATGCACGTGGCTTTGCACACCCTCTCTGGGGGCACCGTGGCACATGCATGGATGTGTGGGCAGATGCCACCTGCCAGCACATACCCTTTGGAACATCACTTTACATACATGTCTTCTGTGTAAACTTCCCCTTACAGTTATGTAGAAGGCACACATTCTGTGTGCACACTTACTCTGTACATAGCGTGTACACACATGGTAGATACCATCGTGGCAATGCACATACATGGTTTATACATGAATGCCTCATGTGCAAAACTGCTCTGTAGAGTGGCTGGACGCACATGGAGCACACCGGTCACTGCATGTTGCATTATGTACATGTACTGGGTGCACACATGTGTGTTGTGAACAAACAAGACTTTTGTACACTGAATTTTCACATGCCCTGTATGTAGTGAAGTGTACAAAGCACGCACATGTGGACACATACACACAGAAACACTCTATGTCTACAGCAGGCATGGCTTGCCATGTTCTGTGTCCAAAAACATGCTAGCTTGTGCACGCTGGTCCAGCTCAGGGCGCACCGTCCATGTTTACATGAGTCCACATGTACTTCGAACACTGCGTATGCCGCACACACACCTGTGCAAATACACTCTGAAAACATCCTGCCTGCCCTCAGTATGAGGTCACAGGCACACAGACGCCAGTCACAACACGACAGTCCACACATGTGAAATGTGTGTTACTAATGATTCCAGAGCTCAGAGTTGGGGCCCAGCACTGTGCCACCCCAGTCCTGGGAGGGCCACCAGGCACCTGAGCCTACACCCACTCCATCGTCGGGGCCGCCCAGGGGGCAGTGAGCCGACCCCTTGCCTCTCCTTAGCGTGGTCTCTGGGCAAGCATGGCCACCCAGGACGCACTCGGTGGTTCTTGGCCAGCACAGGCGAGGGCTGTTTGCGCTGCTGTCTCTACCTGCCCCGCTGCCTGGCTCTGCTTCGGCACACCAGTCAGCACCCACAGGCACGGAGTGTGCTGGGTGAGGAGTGAAGCCCGATCGACTCCCCCATGCGTGGCACATCTGGAGCAGGAATGCAGGTCGGGGGTGAAGAACACAGGCTCCGGGGGCCGTGACCCACCCCTGCCTAGCTGTGCGACTTTGGGCAAATCTCTGTCCTCTCAAGCCTCTGTGCGCTTTCTTGAGGATCCCAGTGCGAGGGTGTCCTGCGGGGTGAGGGTGTGCATGCGGACATGCGCGTGTGCTGCGTACCTACACGTATACGCACAGACGGCACACACACTCGCGTGTCATGAGATGTTTATTTCGTACACGGACATACAAACATGCATGGCCCAGAGGATGCCACCATTACATGTGCACAGGATGGGGCCACGGTGGGCGAAGGGACCTGGGCTCTCCACGCTCTCTGGGTGACCTTGAGCAAACCCCACCCCCTTGCCTCAGTTCCTCCTCTGTACCATGGGGGCACTGGGCCCTGCCCGCCCTAACCAGCTGCACTTCCCTGTACCTGGCTCCCAGGGAAGTCCATGGCACTGTACAGGGTCCAGGGCGGAGGCTGCTGTGCTCTGTGGGCGCAGTCCTGTGCAGGGTCCCTCCCAGACGCCAGGCCAGGCTGCTGCCTTCCTGGCCTCCAGGCTCCGGACCAGGAGCCCTGGGGCCTGTTCTGACCATCACCCACTCTCTGAAGACGTTTTTGGAAGGGGGTCCTGGATGACTCAGGCATGCTCCCTCTCCCGAGCCCACTTGGCCAACCCCCAGGTGCCTGCAGAAGGCTGGAAAGTCCTTCCCCCAGCCAGGCCTGGTGCGGAATTCAGCAGCCCCTCCGGCCTAGTGCGGCCCTTCGCAGGCCTTCCCGGGGCTCCCCGCACCCTTAGTGGGCCCTGTGCCCCACACATGTGTGATCACGCGTGTACCCCGCCAGGCACAGACTCACCGGCCACAGTTGCAGTGGCAGACGCGATCCTCGCCCCGCAGGTGCGGGAGGATGTAGTTGTGAAATCGGTCCAGCAGCGCGTTCATGTCCATCAAGCACGCGATGGCCTGGAAGAGCCCATGACCGGTCAGAGCCCAGGAGCCGCGGGCTGGGGTGTCCAGGTGGGGGCGGGGGCGCTGAGGACGGGTGAGAGAAGCGGAGGGGTGGGGAAGCACAGGCCAAAGGGTGGAGGAGCGCAGGCTCGGGGAGAAGGGTGCTCAGGGCAGCCCGGAACGGGGAGCGCAGGCAGGGCAGGGGGAGCGCAGGCCGCGCGGGCCGGTAAACAAGGCACGGGAGGGGGAGGCGGCGCGCGGGCGCGGGAGGCGGGAGCGGATGGGGGAGCGGGCGCGCGAGAAGCCCCTCCGCTCACCATCACGATCGACGCCCCCAGAATCATGAAGATCATGGTGTTCGCGCTCATGGACATCGGGCGGGGCCGGGCCGGGCCGGAGCGCCGCCCCCCGGCCCCGGCGCCCCCCCGGCCCCGGCCCGATGCTGAGCCCCCGGCCCCTCCGCAAAGGTCAGCGCGCCGCGCACCCACCGCCGCGGGCAGGGTAAGAGGCGAGAGCCGGGGGCGCGGGGCACTGGACGAGGCTGCCTTGGGGTCGTTCGGCTGCCCGGCCACCGCACTTGCCGCTCTCCGCTCCGCCCTCGGCCCTGCCTCCCTCCCTTCCTCCCCGTGCGCGCTCCGGCCCCCTCTCCCTGCGCGCCCGCCTCCGGGAGGGACCACACGGCCGCCCCGCCCCTGGGCGCCCGCCCGACCCCTCCCCGGGGCACCTGGTCAGCGTGGGCCCTGGTGCCCTGCCCAAGTCCCCGGGGAATGGCACCCTGGAGAAAGCCGCGAGTCCCTCTCCCTCCACTTCTCCCCACTCATCAGCAGAGATTTCTCCTCCTGGGTTCCCGGGGTCGCGGTGAGGGGCTCTGGTCCTACACGCATCAGTGGGCCCACGCAAGCAACTGCCTTTACTGGGGAGGCCTGCCGGAGTGCAGGGAACAGCCAGGGGTGTCACTCCAAAGCCAGGGACACATGGCCTGAGAACAGCCCCCAGAGGGAGCAGGACCAGCTTCAGCCTGGCTTCCCTCAGGGGTCAGCCCCAGGCACCTGGACTGAGCAGCCTGGAAGCCAGTGTTGGGGTCTACACTCCCGTAGCCCCGACACTGGGGCCCCAGGGAGGCATCCCTGAGTCAGCCCCTGCCAGGCACAGACCTGCCCCCTCCCTGGAGGTGACCAGCGATGTTCCATAGGCGTGTATGACTAGATGCCACAGGGAACAGGGCCCCATTCTGCCTGCAGCCCCAGCACAGGGTGCTGGGAAGGAGGCTGGGCCCAGAGTCCCTGGACCAGAGCCCAGAGCCCTTCCTAAGGGCCATTGGGGGGAACAGGGGGCACCTAGTCCCTCCCTCCCAGGACCAGCATGGGGCCAAGGGCAGAGCTCAGGACACCCGAGGGCCAGCAGCACCTGTTTAGTGGACAAGTACAGGTGCACTCCAGCTAGGCACGGGGGCAGGGAGGGGCGCACAGTGAAGGAAGGAGACATAGTGGAAGAAATGAGCTGTGATCGTGTTTTGTTTTGCTTAAAGAAAAGAAACTTTAATGTCACACCCAGAACTCGGACTGGGCCGCAATGAGCCTGCCCTTGCAGCAGGGTGCACAGTGCAGGCGGCGGTGGCCCTTGGCAAGGGGGCAGGGTCGGGAGAACGCAGGCTAATGCTGACCACGGGCCGCAGCGGGCAGCTGGGCTCAGCCGAAGGCTCAGTAGAAGCAGACTGTGTGCAGGAAGGCCCGGCCACTCTTCTCCTCGAACTCCTGCAGCAGCTCGTCGATCTCGTTCTCCATGTCCTCCGTGTGCTGGATCTGCGCACAGAGCGGCCTCCTGAGCGGGAGTGCAACCCCGAGGGTGCCGAGGCCCAGCCCTGATGCTACTGCTGACCAGGGCCTCCCACTTCGTGGGCCTGGTACCAGGCCCTCCCTTGGGGGGACCAAAGGGAAGGGGGCTGGACTCTGAAGTGAGGGTGGGCTCTCAGATATCACGTGGACTCCAAATGTGGGCTGGCTGCCGCAGGTGAGGTCGGGCACTGAAGGTACAGTCCCCACCCAGGGTGGAAGCCCAGCCCGTGCTCTGGGGGTCGGAGGGGCCCCGTTCCATGCAGGCTGTTAGGCAGCATCTGCAGCCTCTGCCCACCAGCTGCCACTAACGCCCCTCCCAGGTGTCAGACCCACGAGTGTGCAAACACAGCCAGGCACTCCTGGCGGACAAGCGTGCCTTGAAGGAGCAGGTGCTGCCAGGGGACAGCCCTGGGGTGACCCAAGCCAGACAATAGCCGAGGCTGCCTGCTGCCCCAGTCTCAGCCTAAGGTGCAGCCTCTGAAAAGTGGCACCCCCGAACTCAACTCTTGACAGTGTGACCCAAGTCACATAGGCAACTTCTGGGATGTGTCCTCCCCAGTGCAGTCCTTTCTCTTGCATGATGGCAGGATCATGGGCACACCTGCCAGAGCTCCAGCAGCCACAATGCACCATGAGGCGCACCAGGACCAGAAGCTGTGCTGGGCCCTGAGTGTGAACCACCAGGGCCCACCCACCTCTGGAGGTCCTGGTTAAGCCACTTGTTTCTGTCACTCACAACCAGCTGGCCTGGCACAGGCAGGGAACAAGGAATGTGGGTTCCTCCTTGCTAGGGGCTCTCATCACATGGAAGAGAAAGGTTCTGCTATGAGAACAGCTGCAAAGTGGCTACAAAAGCCTTGTGGTTTTCCGCACAAGGGGGGGGGCACCAGGTGAGTGGAGTGATAAGTGACACGGAGGTCCCTCAGAGCCCTCTGACACACGACACATGGCAACTTCATGGAAGCAAGACACCAGCAGCCACTGCCTCCTATCACCCCAACGCCCAAAGTGCATTAACCAGAGGCAGCTACTAGCTTCTCAACCTATAGGCACCTTTGCATGACCTGGGTTCTGACATGTGGAAGTGACTGGAACATGAACCCAACTGTGTGATAGTTGCTTCCACCATGAAACGCTCATGAGGAGGAGGATCTGGAGCCCAGCCCTCACACAGAAACTGGCAGGGCATGGATACTCACGCACTGGCAGAGCTCACAGATGAGGAAAGCCCCCAGGGTGGCCTCCTCGTGGTTGTCTTGGATGTCCACGTTGATCACGTGCACCGGCTGGCAGGTCTCCTGCTCTCTGGAGTTTAGGTCTGACCGGGATAGGACGGCGTGGACATCAGGGCCCCACTCTGCCTGCCGTGGCCAAGCACCACAGCATCTCCAGCCCAAACCTCAGCAGCAGGCCCCACTTGCCTGGGGACTCACAGCCTGTCCTGGGGCGCAGCATTCAGCAGGCCCCCTCAGAGCACCAGGTCCCTGCTCCCCTGCTCAGGCTCCTCACTGGCCCAGGCCCTCCAACCCCCACCACACTACGGGCAGCACCGGCGGCACTGCCCAGGAGAACATGATCAGCCGAAGCCCCAGGCCAGGGCCCTCCCTGACTACTGCCTGGCCACTGAGGCTGAGGGAGGACAGGTGTGAGAAGGACACAGGGGACAGAGGACACCACGGGGCCCAGGCACAGATGGGGGCACCGGGTCTTCGGGCTCACCTTCCACCACCTGGTCGTACACTCTCTCCTCGCAGGTGAGGATCAGGTCGAACAGGTCTTTGCAGTTCTGGAACCTTTCTGGCCTCGGCTTGATCCGCTTGTTTCTGTCCAGCATGTGCAGAATACCGTTCTGTGTGTAGCTGCACGCCGTGGTTAAGGAACTCCAGAGGAGGCGTGCCCTGAGCTTGCCGCAGCGCCACCCACCCCACCCAGGCCACAGGGGACCAGGCAGGCCGGCAGACTGGCCTGTGGAGTGGGCATCTGGACCTGCCCACCTCAGCTGGCCAGGCAACAGCTTCCAGGCCGACGTAGCCCAGAAGGCGGAGACTTGGGGCCTGCCTGCAGCCCCCTCGTCTGTCTCTCCGGCCCGCCTGCCACCTCTGTGGCTGGGCTGCGGCACCTCAACCACAGTAGCCCCGACCCCAGCACAGCAAAGGAACCTGAAACCCTGCAACAGCAAGGGGGTCCTGGAGGGAGAAGCCAGACCACTAAAGATGAGAGTGACGGGGCCCCGCGGGCGTGGCAGTGAGGTCTGTGCCAAGCAGGTGATCCCGGAGCTGGGGGCGCTGCCTCCAGGAACTTCCAGACAGGGCTGCACCCCCACCCAACACAGTGGCTGTGTCCTTGGGGCCCCAGGAAGATGGTCCACTTCCTCAACAGAGACAGAGCCCCAACTCCAGGAGGCTGCCTCCCAGGGTCTCTCTGGACAGCAGGGGAGGAACACCTCACCAATTCCACCTTAGGGAGACAGACTGGCTGCTCTGGGCCTGCCAGGTGATGCGTTTAATGTGGCCCAAACCTCAAAGCTGTGATGATTTATTCGAAGCTCATGTTATCATACATTTCTCCCTTTCCTGGATACTGAGGACAGTGGTTATAACACATTTAAGTGGTTTATCTAAGAGACGTAACTTAAAAAGATGCTGGATTGTTAGCTACAGTGTTTGGTTCTTAACACCTTCTGGCCAAGTTCATGACGCCACTGCCCAGGTATAGGCTCGTCCTGGGTGGGCCTGGGGCCTCCCTTCAGCCCCACAAGTGGGCACTGTACTGAGGGCTGCCTGCCTGCTTGCAGGGCTGGTGGCTGCAGCCGAGCCCCTGTGCTCTTCCTGCCCCCCACACCCACAGCCCTGGAGGGACAGCCCCCAGGGGCTGGGCCAGGGCCGCCACGCTCCTGTGAGCTCCGGCAGCTCCATCCTCCTTCACCCCCACCCTCCCTCTCAAAGGTGACGTGACAGGCGAGGGTCGTGGGATCGAGCAGGCCTATCTGGGGGCTCAGACTCCACCAATCATCCCTGGTACGTTAGGAGAAACAGGCCTTTCTGGACTGTTTTTTTTTTTTTTCTGGCATGTTCCAGAGGTGCAGGTCCTAGGTGGAGCCAAGCAGGACCAGGGACAGGAGGGCCATACAGGACACCCCTGAGGACACCACGACCCTTCACTGTTCCAATCCCCAGGGACCCAGAGACCCTTGAACCCCCACTCAGACTGTGAGGGTGGGGTGAGCAGGGCAGAAAGGCCAGCAGGAGAGGAGTCGGCCACGAGGATGAAACCCATCAGAGGAAGGCTGGGGTCAACGTCAGGCCACGTAGTGCCAGGAGGCAGCAGCCCCCAGACGCGCTTCGTCTAGAGAGTGAAGCGTCCCATGAAGGCAGCCTCCAAGTGCAGTGTTGGACCCTCAGCCCTGAGCCTGAGGACACATCCTGGGGGACCAGCAGGCACTGGGAGCCGGGCAAGGTCAGGGCTGACCACCCCAGGGCCTGGCAGCAAGTGGAGACTTGAGTTTTTAGAGCCCTACACTATACCCCCGCCCCCTACAGATACTCCTGGGGCTGACAGTGGTGAGGGGCCGGGCTGGGCCTCCCACGCCAATGACCCAGTTGGGAGATGTGAGCTGCTGGTTCCAGGGCCCCACTCAGGGGCATGGCCACCACCCCCTTGTTCCTGGCCTGCCTTCCAATCTGAGCAGCCAGTCCCCAAAGGAGCCTGGCCTCCGTGACAAGGGAGGCTCCTAACATGCTTCCACCTCCCAGGGACCTGTGATGCTTCCCAAGGTCAAGTTGGACACGATGAAGCCACAGTAAGGCCACTAACTCTAGTGCACTTCAGCTGTTCCCCCTGGACACCTGTGGAGGGCACCTAGGGAGTGGGGCCTATGACAAGGGGGCCATTCGGCCTGGAGAAGCACATCGGGGCCAGCCATGCAGGAATTCAGTCTGGCTCCCATGGGGGCAGATGGATCGGGGGATACAGGGGCTGGTGTGCAGCAAGGTCCGGGCAGAATGCCCCATGGGCACTCAGTTCAAAAGGGGGGTCCCACAAAGGAGGGGGAGGGCGAGTGTTTTCAGAGAAAGGGAATGGTGCTGGCAGGACTCGGAAAAAGGACCAGATGCTCCCTGGTGAGGCTGCGGGCCCAGCAGCAGGGCCCCTGCACACTAGGGTGTCGCCCGGCCATGATGGGGACCCTGGCTAGTGGCCCTCCATCCCCAGCCCAGTCCCTGGTGGACAGAGTAGGAAGCGCAGCTCCAGCTTCACTGCCCCCGTTGTCCACAGAAATGTGAGTGGTAAAGGCAGGAAAACTCATGCTCAGAACATTCGGGCCAGACGCTGGCCCCCAGTGGAAATGGAATCCCAAGGGGTGGGGCAGGGACAGCCCCACCCCCAGCCAGGGGGAGCCTGATCACAAAAGGTCTTGAGAGCCAGCACCCTGGCAGCACCCTGCACAGGGCAGGAGGGCGGCCCTGACCGAGGGCACGTGTGTCCTCTGCCAGCATCAAGTCATGGCCAGGGGACGGTGCTCCAGCCTCACTGGGCCACTAGGTGGACCCATGGACATCCCAGTTGCTGCCAACACCATCTCAGTCCCCAGATGCCGCCACACCTAATTCTCGTGTCCTCGCTGTGTGCCTCAGCCTTGGAAGTGACCCCAATCCTCCGTGGTCGATGCTCCCTGAGGGTGGGCCATGCCCAGAAGACAGCTCAGCATGGGGATCCTATCACCTAGGTTTCCTTCCAGTGTTAAAACTAGATCAGACAATGTCAGACACAAGGCAGGGAGTCTCAAGTGGGGCCCAAGTCCCCTTTGGAAGATCCCCATAGCTCTGTGGCTCACAGAGGCCCAAGTGAGTGTTGTCACACAGCTCAGTCAGGGCGCTGGGCCACCCCAGGCAGTCACACGTGTGTCCACATGTGCTGGGCTGGAAGATACTGAGAACTCAGGCACACACGCCCGCAATGGCCCAGAGCCCCTCCTCCTTGGCTGTGGTCTCCAGGCCGGCAGTGCCATATGACCAGGGAAGCCCAGGGTGATGCCTCCACCCCACAGTCACGAGAGGCATCGTCAGCCCAAAATGCAGACTCCCGGTCAGTGGGCCCCTTTCATCTCTGGGGTCTTTGAGAGTCCCCTCTGACTCCCGCCCACTTGGCCCACCCAGGCACCCAGCGGACAGGCAGCTCTCAGCAGGGAAGCTGCCCCTGCCCGGCTCAGGTACAGCTCCAGTGGTTCAGATCTTAGGGTCGCTCCACGTGCAGTGGCCACGTTTCTGCCTTTGGTTTTGAACAGCACCCAATGAAAGGGGCTTGCGGACCGGCAACCTCTGGGATGTGAGGGCCAGGAAGGCTGGGACCCCGGACTGCTTGGCCTGGTGCCACCCTCTTTCAGTGCCCACAGCTCCTCATCAAGGCCTCAGAAGGCCTTCCCTGTCCTGGGAGGAGGGCAGCACACCCTGGGGCCTGCCACCAAGTTGTCCAGTGCCAGCTACGTGCCACAAGCCAGCTCAGGGTACAGATTCAGAGGAACAGGCTGATGGGGGGTGTCCCCTGGCCCCATCGTGTGGAGGGGCCGCCAGCCCCGGACTCTTCCCGTGGCTGAGCAGGAAGCCACCTGGGGCACCGTAGCAAGGACAGCTTTCGAGCCAGCACTTCTTCATGTTAAGAAACAAATTTGAGTTCACTCTGGTAATCAAAGCAGTTTTTGCAAAGCATGCAGGCTGCGCAGAGACAATGGTGGGAACCCCCGGGCACTGCCCTGACTCCAGGCTTGGGGGCTGGCTCTGGCTGCAGCAGCCTCAGGCCACCAGGCCTGAGCGAGTATGCAGAGCAGTAGGCAGGGCTGGGGCACCCCACCAGATGCAGGCCAGCACATGCGCCCTGGTTCTGCCCAGCGTGTGGCACTGAGTCAGATGTGACGAGTAGGCAGCTCAGACAGGACAGTACCAGGTCTGCGTGACCCGGGACACCTTTAAGCTACCGTCTGTTTTAAGCACGAGAGCTTTTCCAAACCCCAAGGGCCTACCAACCGCATGCGATCACCTGTTCTCTGGGAGCACGTCTGTTCGTTGAACAGACATACACTGCTTTTCAAACCCCATTTAAAACACCGCTGCCAGCCAGGGTGAAGGGAGACGAGGTCAAACGCAGCAGAAGCAAGTGAGAGCCCGAGGCCTCAGGCGCCAGGCGGGCGGCCAGGGGCCTGCAGGGCAGGACCAGGGGTTGTTGACTCTTGCCCGCTCCCCCACACTGCAGGAGAAGTACGCTCGCCTGAAACAAGTCCGATGAGACCCAGAGAGAACGCTACCCCCTGCCCCGCCAGCTGCTGTGTCCGCTAACCTCACACCCAAGACGGAGGTCAGGAGGCTGCAGTGATTTACAGTGTGAGAAATCATTTTTATTTTTACCTTTTCCCCCAAGGCAAGAAAAAAGTGCATAGTGAAGAAGGGGGGGACTCACATCAATTAAGCCAAGGTCTGAAAGAATGAAACTGAGGCAGACAAAAATATGGAGTTTGAGTGAAAAACAAAAAACAAAAAACAAAAACCCTGGCTCCAAAGCAGGTTGACCAGGGAAGGGCCCCAGGAGCAAATGCCTGGGCACAGGCTCCTGCGTCCAGTCTCTGCCCAGCAAATAGGCAGGGTCCAGAAGAGTTGTGTCTGTGTTCCGAATCCGCGCTGGGGGATGGCTGGTCACGTGCATTGGAAACCCACTAACTACGCCCAGTGGCAGGCTCTTAGGTGCTCTAAGCAAGTGGTTTTGTAATTACAGAGCAATCACGAGCTGAAGGCCTGGCCCCGAGTCTCCTGTGGACAGGCCAACCCCCCTTCCAGGCCCACCGCCTCTGCACTGCAAGCTGGTCATTGCCACGTTAGAAAAAAAGAACTTGATCTCCCCCAGTGAACACAGGGCCCGGCACAGACCCCTCCCAGTGGAAGCTGGAAAACGCTGTGGGGAAGCTCAAGAGTGGAAAAGGAAAAGCCCCAGAAGCCTCGGCCCAGGAGCCACACTGACGCCTGCAGGAAGCGAGCAAAATGTACACCGCTCTGCGTTCAGGACGACTTCACGGCAAAGGGAAGAGAAAAAGCATGGCCAAGGGGAAAATGTGCACTTAAAATGGGCAGCTCGAGGCCGAGAATGTCATCGAGGAACACCTGAAGTGCAAGAAATGGAACAAATAAACTCGGCTTTTGTTTAAAAACAATGCAGCTCAACACCTCCTGCAATGCGGTCAGACCTCGAAAACGCTCCCAGTGGTGCAGCCAGGGGGCCATAGGCACCTGCCTGCCGCCAGGCCGCCTGGGAGCTGGCCGTGGGCTGGGGGAGCTGGGGACTAGACAAGTGGCCTCTCGAGGTCTCAGGGGAGAGGAAAATGTTCGGACATTTGCAGTGACAGCTGCACAGCCCCACGTGAGGCACCAAAACCATGGCGCTGCACCTGAACTGGACGCACTGCACAGCACCAAGCACCTCTTCCTGAGTGCCCCTCCTCACCAGCGCAGGCAGAAGAGAAGCTATTTCTCGTCTGTGGAGGGTCAGGGGGACCCTGAGTGCAGCAGCTAACCCCACAAGGAAAACGGTAATGGGACAGTTCCCATCCCAACAGAGCTCCACTAGGCCTGGGGGACCTGCACCCCACCGCTCTCGAGCGTCCCAGAGGAAGGAGCTCGGTCTCTTTGGCCCTGCGCACCCTGAGCCCAAGCCTGCCTGCAAAGGACAGCAAGGGCTCTGCAGTGCAGAAAGGGATGGGGCCTGCAGTCCCTGACACTCCATCTAGGCTGTGTGACATGACGACACTGTCACACAAGTACGCCTGCGTGCCCTGCACGTCCGTGGTCCTGTCCAAGCAACATGAGGACGGACTTAATTCTCTGAATGGAGAGGAGGGTGCTTGCTCCGCACATGCCCAGTTCAGCACAGCACGCAGGAGCGGCCACCGTCTGCCCGCCTCCCAGACGCCCACCATGAGGGCCCACCTGCCACAGACAGCCAAGCTGGCTCTCCCAAGGGTAGCCAGCTGGGATACAGCTCTTTGTCTTTCCTAAGGAGGTCGTGGTACATCTGGTCGTAGGTGGTTTTGAAGTCGTACACGTTGGGCTTGTCAGGTGCCGGCCCTGGGAGCTTCACATGGGTCCCTGTTCCGAAGGACCGGACGCTGAACCCTCGCTTGCTGAAAGACACAGGGAGACAGAGGTCATGGCTGGGCTGCACGAGACCTAAAGCCCTGAAAATACGTGGCACAGGATGGGAAATGGGCAAAATGAGTAACTTTCTTGATGTTCCAGAACACACTTTTAAATCCCTCACTTTAAATACTTTATTCAAGTTTTTAAGATTTTATTTTTATTTATTAGTAAAGAGTGGGGGAAGGGAGAGAAACAGAGAGAGAAAAACATCACTGTGTAGTTGCCTCTCAGGAGCCCCCTTACTGGGGACCTGGCCTGCAACCCAGGCATGTGCCCTGACTGGGAATAGAACCTGCGACCCTTTGGTGCACAGGCCGGCACTCCAGCCACTGAGCCACCCCAGCTGGAGCTCTTTATTCCGATGAGATCGGGCGCGTTCAGGGTGGTATGGCCGCAGCCTAGAGCACTTTATTCAAACTTTAAAAAGCCCTGTAGCACGCTATGCAGAAGCTACACAAAACTGAGAACAGACAAGGGCACTTGTCTCCAGCACTGCGGCAGTGGCCAGCACGCAGTGGGCACGTGCTCAATCGCTGCTGAGTGGTAAGCGGGCAGGTTCACTGCAAGGGAGACGGAGTTGCAGGGATGACAGAAGGCCTCTGGGTGAGGCTCCTCCACCCACCCTCCCTGCCAGGACCCCC
The DNA here is from genome assembly GCA_004027735.1 of Carollia perspicillata. Lineage (NCBI taxonomy): Eukaryota > Metazoa > Chordata > Mammalia > Chiroptera > Phyllostomidae > Carollia > Carollia perspicillata. Next base: position 11,285 of record PVKM010013927.1, on the reverse strand, counting down.
CATCACGCACCTGCCACCAGCCCCAGGATGTACAGCTACACAGAGGGAGCCTGTAGGCCACCCACGCAGTGGGGCACTGCCTGCCATTGAGGAAGGACAAGGGGCCGTGCACGCACTGACACCCAGCATCCGACAAGGACACTGTGAAGCAGAAGACAAATGAGCAACAGACCTGGCCAGGACCCTGAACTGCGACATCCCTCTGTCTCGTCCTCACTCAGGGCCTGATGGGGAGGGCACCAGGTGGGGAGGGCACCTGCACACGTGTGCTGTGACAGCAGGGCAACGGCCAGGTTTTGTCCATGCACCAGCAAGCCTGGACAAGGCCACAGACACCACGGCAGTGGGAGAGGTGGTCATCAAGGCAGCAACAGGCACCCACTGCCGGCCTGGCTCCACAGGATGGTTGTGGTCACACAAGGTCGCCTGGCCGCTGCTTCTGTGGTGGTCACGCTCCCCAAGGATGGTAACACATGAACACAGCAGGGTCATGCTGGCCTTAGGACTGACTGCTGCCCCACAAAATGCCAACAAGCACATGCCCCAAAGGTGCCATCCATGCCCCCAGCAGCCCAACGGCTATTCAAGAGTGCGTTAGCCTTCAGACCAAGCTGCATGTGCGGGGGTGAGAACCTGCCGACCCACGGGTCTCCTCGAGTGCGCTTTGTGGCCAAGGACTGGGGCCAGGCTTCACGCCAGAGGGCAAAAGGGACCCAGAAGCACCCCGACTCCACCAACCGCATCCTGTGTGTGTGTGTGGGGTGACCCCGAGGGCACTGGGGCAGGGCCAACAAGACCAGGAGCTGCCCCTATCGCCCAGGGGTGGGACCTGTGCTCCAAAACGGGACCACAGCCCCAGGAGAACAGGATGTGGCGCAGAGGCCTCAGCCAGGTCTGGGAAGGACACAGGCCAAAGGTGTCCACTGTAGCGCCTGGGGCCAGGAGTGACGTGAGGTGTGAGAGCCGCAGAGGGACAGTCCTGCCTCCTGGCAGTAGCTCAGACCCTCTCAGACAGGCCACGGGAACCAGAGACAGGAGCAGCCCCTCCGACGTGCAGGCAGACTTCATAAACCGGAGGTCTGTGGCAAGCCCGCACCAAGCCCGCATAAAGCCCGGAGGTCTGTGGCAACGTTTCCGACTGGCTAAGAGAATGGTTTGTGTTTTGCAGCACTAAGCTATTTTTAAAGACTTTATTTATTCTCTTTTAGAACTTACTTATTTTTAGAGAGAGGAAGGGAGGAAGAGAGGGAGAGAGACATCAATGTGCGGTTGCCTCTTGCGACCGCAAACCAGACAGGTGCCCTGACTGGGAATTGAACCAGCGACCCTCCTGATCTCTCATGGCAAAACACCAAGGGCTGGGACATACTCCTCACACCCCTGTGGCCTTGTCTCAAGGGCCTGCTCTCCTCATGTTGAACTGGCCCTCCAGACACGCATTTTCTCAGTGTCTTCACGAGCACCAAATGTCTTTCCCAAAGAGCCTGTCACAGCAAGTGTGAACTGTGGGGTGCTGCCACCTGATGGCTGGAGGTGACACACGGATGTAGGAAGGACCCAGAGAGGCTCAGTAAAAACGGTGCTTCCCTCTCCCCCAGGCGGTGGCTGCCAGCCTTACTGGAAGCAGGGCTCTGGTGGGGTTGCTGCCCTAGACCCGTCACGGCACCTCCACCGACCAGGCAGACCTCTACCATGTGACCTTGGGCTCAGGGGACACTCGCGGACAGCTCCCCAGCATCACGCCTGAATGCCTGCCTGGGAAGACAAGCTTCTGAAATGTCAATATTCCAATAACATGCACGTTCTCATGAGCAAATTGTGGGGCCTACACACACTTCAATAAATATCTTCTAGGGTGTATTGTCACGCTCCAACACAAGGTCAAGAATGAGGCAGAGCCCTGGCTGGTGTGGCTCAGTGGATTGAGTGCCAGCCTGCAAACCGAAGGATTGCGGATCGATTCCCAGTCAGGGCATATGCCTGGGTTGCAGGCCAGTTCCCAGCAGGGGACCCACGAGAGGCAACCATACACTGATATTTCTCTCCCTCTCTCCTTCCCTTCCCCTCTAAAGATAAATAAATACAATTTAAAAAATTTAACAAAGAAAGAAAATAATTGCTTAAAAAAAAAAAGCGAAGCAGAGCAGCTTGAACCTGGGACACGAACACCGCGGAGGCCGCCCCATTGGTGCCTTGCTTAGGCATCTCCCCCGGTCCTGAGCTCCAACCCCGGCTTCCACCTCGCTCTGCTAGCCAGTGAGGCCCCTCCTTCCAGCACCAGGTGGTCAGTCCCAGGCAAGGACAAGTCACTTCCTGCTGCCACTGCTTGGGGCCCCACCTGCTCTTGTGTGCACCAAGCGGCTGGAGAGACCCTGCTGCAGGGGCCAGCACCCCTGCTCCTGGAGCAGTTCCCACATTTGGTCCACCCAGTTCTCTCCCCATGTCCACCTTCACATGGAACTCTGCCCCCTCTTGGTCCTGCCCCCGAAGACAGAAACCACGCAGTCTCTCAAGAGCCTGGGAAGGTGAACGTGGTACCAGACAGGCACCCCTTCATGTCCTCTGCCATTCTCGGGACTCGATTTCAGACCCTGTGACCTTCCCACGTGGCCTCTAGACTTTCTTCAAGTGTTCCCAGAACTGAAGTCTCAGAGGTGTGGCCCCAGGGCCCAGCTGGTGCTCCCTGGTATGGGACGGGGTTTCTGGAAGTGTGTTCGGACCAGAGGTGCCTGGCACCACGCCGGGAAGTGTCCCGTGTCTGGGACCTGCTGGCGCTGCCCGCATAGGCTCAGGCAGCCCTGAGATGGTCTTGTCCGGGAAGAAGCACAAGCACCTCTCCCCCAGTGGGACCTACTCTCTCTAGCCATGATGTTCAGGTTTGAGAACCCCCCCAATCAGAGAACCATGGGACCTCAGCCGACTGTGGCAGTCCCCACCCTGGGCTCCTCTCAGCCCGTCTCTCCCACCCTGCGTCTCAATTCTGTCACTCATCTGCCATGGCCACAGTCCCTTGGGCCCAACACCTTGATGTCTGTCACTCGGAAGCCGGGGCTTCTGGCTCCGGGTAGTGCTGCCTCCCCGTGTGTGAGTGAGCACCTACGAGCCATCTGGGGGCTCCTTCCCCATGGGCAGCCTCTGCGCATCTTCCCAGAGCCACGCTGCCAGGACCTGCCGATGAGGACACAGAGACTCCATCCGGCGAGTTACAGGAGTCTGTCTTTAAAACTTGTTTCAAACTGCTGCCATGAAAACTGCAGCTTCCAAAAACAACAGGCCTCTTAACGTCTAGGAGGAAGTTTACAAGAAAAAAGTGAATAAATTGGCTCTAAAGAGAGTGGCATTTGAAACAATTTAGTCTCGAAAGACCAAAAATGATCACCCCAAGGAACATCCTGACTAGTTCTAGACAGTGCCACGGTCATTATCACTTGTAAACAACTCATCAGAAAATACAGTACAAGCTAATTTTCAACAAGGCAAAAATAAAATGAAGCTGGGTTTCACAAGTAAACTACCCACTGTGCGTGTCCAGTTAATGGCACTCCTCCCCCCATCTCATTTAGGAAGCTTTCCTACATGCGCTGTGCGTCTGTGACCAGACTGTGCATCTTCCTTTTTTTAAACTTTCTGCCGTAGTTCTATGCTTTCCACAAAGTCATCTTCCAGGCTGAAGGTTCTCCAAATTGTAACAGAAAACCTTCATATAAATTTCTTCAAGATGCTTTTAAAAAACCCAACTACATAAATCTGTAAGCACTTTTTCAAAAGTGGAAATGACATGAGACGCTGTTTAATCTTTACAGCAATTTTAAAACTAAAGGCAGGTGAGATCCACTTTTTTGCCCAGGTAGCGTGAGAAAACTGTGAAGAGACAAGAACTTTATAAGCAGGTTGTCTGGTATGTGGTCTGGGAAAAATGCATGAAAATGCAAAGCACGTCTGTCTTTGCCTCAGCGACTCCTCCTCTAAAAATTCACGCCGAGGGAAGCACTGAAGAAGCATGAAGATGTCCATCGGCGCTCGGCTGCTGGTGCTGCGAGACTGAGAACCAGGAAGCCCCAGGAGTCTCTTCATGGGGCAGCTGACTCCTCCGCCCTGGGCTTCGTGTCCGGAGCCGCCTGCCGCCTCAGGAGCAGACATGCTCACACTCAGTCCATCCAACCAGAGCGGAAAGGAGCGCTGCAGTCGGATACTCATAGCGCAACGAGGTGTGAGGCCACGGCACTCCGGTGCTGGGGAAAGGCGCCCTGAGCCACTTTCAGCTTTCCCTCTTCTGCACACTGCCTTCCAACAGAAGCAGCAGCCCCCCACGAGCACTTTAGAGAGTAACGATTAGTACCTAAAACAACTCCACGCTCACATCAATAATGTGTTGCCCTGAACTTTCCTTTGTCCCTGTTCTGAGCCTGTGCTGTTCGTGGGTAAATGTGGAAGACAGCAACCTGGGAGAAAGCCCCTCAGAATCTCTGCCTTGAGCTCTCCATACCCTGGGGGTAGCCCATCCACTGAGCTGGAAAGGACTGTCTTCCTGCAGCGACTGTCTCAGGGAAGCACAGGCTTTGGACCTGACTTCACTAACGTTGCTACAGATGACGTTAGAAAAGTTTTCCTTTCCAGCTCTGGCTGGTGTGGCTCAGTGGACTCAGTGCAGGGCTGTGAAACCAAGGGTCCCAGGTTCAATTCCCAGTCAGGGCACAGGCCTGGGTTTCCAGCCAGGCCACCAGTAGGGGGCGTGTGAGAGGCAACCACACACTGATGTTTTTCTCCCTCTTTCTCTTTCCTTCCCCCCTCTCTAAAAATAAATAAATAAATCTTAAGAAAAAAGTTGTTTTCCTTTCCAAAGATTTCAGCCCAACTTTGTTAAAAGCACTGCCATCCAGAACCATGTCAACTGTGCCCCTAATTTAAAATACTAAAGCTCATTCTCCCCAAATAATTCCTCAGGAGTGCGAATGTTGTATTTGTTTGCTTAAATTCACTAGATTTTAAAAGACCGAACGTGAAAATACAGTTTGGGGATGTGGCCTAACGTAATGCACTTCTAGCACATTTCTAGTTTTAAAGTAACTTTTTAGTTTAAAACGTGACACTAAGAGACCGCTGTGGACAGTGCAGTAGATGTTGGGAAGAATCAAACTGCTGGGAGCAGATGGGGGCTGCTGACTCCTGCGGCCTCAACGAAGCCCCGCCCCGGGCGCGGGGCGGGGCCGCTTTCCTCAGGGTTACTCAGGAAGTCAATGCCGGGCTGACGCGCAATGCAAGCAGTCAAGGAGAAAACTGTACAAAGCAGGAGTACACGCATGCTAAACTCGTGCAGCACCGGGGTCCCAAAACAGCGGTTCCCACTGAAGAAACTCGAAGCTCCAAACCAGGTCCAGATATCACCTCCTGGAGGCTCCCAAGGGGCCGGTTCCCGTGAGACGTACGTCGCTAGGAGCAAACACACAACTCGCCAAGTTGACAAAACAGGCCCTTACCCTCTCTCCCGGCCTCCTCCTGTCCTGCAGTCGTGTCCAGCACGCTGCCGGCAGACACGATCAAGGACGACACACCCTGGATGGAGACCGTCGTCTCCCAGACGTCAGCAGTGTCTGGGATCAGCGCCTGGTCGGGGAGCTGTCTCCGTTGGGCACCCCAGTTTTGAAGGCCCAGGCGCCCGCGCAGGGTGGGCGCCTGCGGCGCCGGACCTCCGGATGTGCCCGGACCTCTAAGGTTCCCGAACCCTGGGAACGCAGGCTCATACCCCGAACCTTCCCGCGATGCCACACACTCGTGGGGGCACCGCGCGACCGACCGAGTCGCCTCCTCTACCCGTAGCGCTCTGTCCCCGGGACAGACAAGCGCGGACCTCCGGCGCCTCGGGCTGCCGTCGGGGCCATCGCCGCCAACTCGGGCCAGGGCGTCCCAAGGGCGCGCCTACCTGAGGATGTTGTGGGCCTCCATGCTACGGTTCTGGTTGCTCGAGCAGACCACCGCCACCCGCAGCGGCGACGACGGCATGGCGGCGGCCGCCCCGTCCGCACTCTCCGGCTCCGGGCTCCCACCCAGTCGCGGCTCTTCCGCACGAGCAAGATGGCGGCCGCGGCTCCCGGAAGTCATGACGCGAAGCGGAGGCGCCGGCTACGTATCGCGTCGGGACGCGCGGCACGGGCGAACACACGGCGGCCCAAAGGCCTCCCCGCAGTCTCAGAGCCCCGGCGGCGGGCGGAGGAATGCCCACCCGGCGGGCGTCAAGCTGCCGAGAGCGCTCCAGCCCCGGACGCAGGCAGCCGAGGCCGCAGTCCTCACAGGAACTGCCCGCCGACCTGCGCCGGCGTCCTTACGTCACAAGGTGGCGCCGCCGTCCCCGAGAGTGACGCATGAGGCGTCACGATGGTCCCGCCGTTGTCGCTTTGAGTGACGCCACGTGCGCTCAAACGGGCATGGTCAGCGGCTCGGGTAACTGAGCGCGCTCCGCGGACCCCAAGGGGCCAGGGGTCCTCGCTCCTGCCGCCTGTGCCGTCGCGTCCGCCGAGACGCGCTTTGCGCGCACCCTCGGCCGGGCCTGGAGCGCCGCCACATCCCTCCGCTGCCTGCACCTCTCCGGGAGCGACGCCCCTGCCTGCGTCCGCCATCGCCCTCCCGCGGAAACCCTGCAGAGTTTAACATTAGGTGAAGTACCGGCGTACGTGGAGAGGGCGTTAGAGAGGAAGCGTAGATGAAGGCCTGTGGCCACATTTATGACAGAAAGGTTGGCCCAGACAGGGCCTGTGGGAGGAGCTCTCACACCCGTGTCACCCGGGGAGCCCTGCAGGGTCGGCTCTAGGGTCCGGACCGAGCACCTCGGGGGTGAATGCCCCCGCCCTTAACTTCCTCTTCCGCTCTCTCCAGTACTTTCTCCATTTTCCTCCGGGGGGAAGTCCCCACATCGTTGGCCTTGGCATCACATTCCGGATCGCAGCCTGTCTTTACCCCGAATGAATTCTTTTTGCTGCGTGGACACCTAGCCGGCTTTTTACTTACGTCCGGCCTATTTGCGGCTCATCCCAGAGAAGACCCCCACGGCTCCGGGGCTGGTGAGCAAACAGGTGTGGCGCCCACTGCCATCCCAGTTTCCTGTTTTTCTCCACGGCTCGGGAGCTCAAGGGTGTTTTAGTCCTGGACCTGAGCTTCTGCGCGTTTGTTCTGAAGTTTTCTGGGCTTTATTCAGGATCTGTTCCGAGCTTTGGAGGTTTCTTTTTTCTGTTAACACGTCTTGTTTGGGCTCTTGTGTGACATTTTGGCTTGACCCCCTAGGGGATCAGGGTGTTTCTTGCGGCCGGTCCATTGGTGCCGGCAGTGGCCTTTCAGACTATCTGGAGCCAGACTGTCCCACTGAAACCGTTATTCAGATACCAGATGGAAAGGAGGGACTCCTCCAAGACGTGAGCTCTGCCTGACCCCCGAGCTGGACCCGTCCTAAGGGAGATTGTTCGCTTTTAACTGCCCTGGAGGCTGTCTGGAGGGAATCAGCCAGCACCCCTTCCCTGCCTTGGGCTGCGTGCGTGCTAGTCCGGGAACAGTCAGCCCAGTGGTGTGACTCTTCTGTCCTGCCCTACCCAGTCATCCAGCACCGGCGGAATGGATCGAGCGTCCACTCGTCTTGCTGCCATGCACGCCACCAGAGGCCGGCCGCGTCTGAGAATTGCCCTTAGTGTTTCCAGTCTCGGACGCCGTGGCAGCCTCTGCCGGGGTCTGCTGCTTAGGTCTTTCCCTGGTCTCGGCTTGGTGGGAGGGCGGGGGTGGATGTTTCGGCCTCCTGGCCTTTCCCTGAGGCTGAGTCTGAGCGCGCAGACCCCGGGCTCCTTCTGGAGCAGCCGCTCTCTCCAGAACTGGCTGTTCCGCCCACCTTCCGTGGCCTGGCTGTCCTAGAGTGACACTTTCAGTGACACTGGCCAGCACGGAGCCTGCTGGTTGCTTGAGCTGTTTTAGACGGTCTGTGCCCTTGCTGTGGAGAAACGCCTGAGAAACCGGGTCTCCGTTGTGTGAACATTTTCAGGGTGCGCCTCCTACAGGGACCCTGGCTGAACTTATGTTTAAAAACCACAGCCCTGCTTGGACTGGTGCAGCTGAGTGGGTTGAGTGCTCTCCTGCTTCGAGTCCTGGGCGGGGCACATGCTGGGTGGTGAGCTTAGGGCCCTGGTTGGGTGTTTGCGATAGGCAACCAATTGATGTTTTTCTTCCTCTTTCTCCCTCCCTCCCCCTCTCTCTAAAAATAAATAAAGTCTCAAAACAAAGTGAAAAACTACGGTTCCTTCCTGGCCAATAGCTCAGTTGGTAAGCACCCAGATATACCAAGGTTGCGGGTTTGATCCCCTGTTGGGGCACATACTAGAAATAACCAATGAATGCATAAAAAAGTGGGACAAAACATTGATGTTTCCCCCAACCCCCATTCCTGTCTCTAAAATAAATTTTAAAAAATTTTCTAAGTAAATAAAATGAAAACATGCTGTGAACAGCTGTGTTCCTGGGATAGGGCAGGGACTTCAGAAGAAGACAGCTCCCTCCTGACCTGCTGTCCCCTCACCTTGCATCCAGGACAGGAGGCTGCGGGGGTGCACAGTGAAGAAGGGGGGGACTCACATCAATTAAGCCAAGGTCTGAAAGAATGAAACTGAGGCAGACAAAAATATGGAGTTTAAGTGAAAAGGAAAAAAAAAAAAAAAAACCCTGGCTCCAAAGCAGGTTGACTAGGGAAAGGCCACAGGAGCAAACACCTGGGCACAGGTTCCTGTATCCAGTCTCTGCCCAGCGAACAGGCAGGATCCAGAAGAGTCGAGTCTGCATTCCGAGTCTGCGCTGGGGGACAAGTGGCCGCACGTGGTGAAGCTGCACTAACCATTTTGCACACAGCAGCCATCACAGTGGGAATTTCGAGAGGCTGCCAGCTGAGCCCCAGCAGACGTGGCTGGGGACAGAGCCCCTGGGGTATCCGATGGCGGCAGGGGTGGGAGGCAGTCACAGCGGCTCTGACGGATTCTCCTGCTTGGCTGGCAGCCTTGCAGCAGGACTGGGAACTGGGTCCCACTCCTGTCTCCACTTTACAGGTGAGGAAGCTGAGGCAATGAAAGGCGGCGTGGCCTTCGGTGTTTCTAATCCCAGCCAGTTATTTCTACCCGTGTCAAAGCTTCATATTTTCAGACACCAGTGAGACAGTCAAAACCTGCACCACAAACAAAGCATCTGGGCCCACCTCCAGGGCACAGGGAAGCCCTGAGGCTCCCAGGAGAGCAGCCTGTTAGCCCACACTGTCCAAAGTGGGAGGGGCCGCAGGAGAGCAGAGGCCACCATCATAGTGGCACAAGGGGACAGGGAGGCTCCTAGCAGGGAGGTGTGGGTATGGAGAGGTCTGGACAAGGTGCACTTGGTCTTTCAGGTGGGCCAGAGGGGCTGGGAAGGGAAGGAGCCTGGGTATCCCTTGCACCCCTGGAAGGATGATAAAGCCACCTGGGGAAGAAGACTGTGGGGATGACTGTGAAATCAGCAGCAGAAGTGCTTGGCTGGCCACCAGGTGCAGGCTGTCTACCAGGCCAGGCTCACGTGATGGACCTCGCTGGGCAGGTGGCTGGGCTCCAGGCCTCTGAGAAGCCCCTGGACCGGAGCTCTGAAACTGCATCTCTGGAGAAGGCTGTGGGTCAAGGCAACCAGCCCTTTTGTCAGCTCATAGGCCAGGTCTGGGGCCCTACCTGGAATGAGCTCAAGCCCATGACTGGACCCTGAGACCAGGAGAGTGGGGAGGAGGGCAGGGGAGTAGGTCTCAGAACCATGAGGCCCCAGCTCTGGGACCCAGGAGCCATCAGAAGCTGGAGGGTGGGCCATGGAGCCTCAAGCGGGGCTTCCTACAGGCCTGCCTGTGCCCCATGGGCAACAGTGGAGCATCCTCCACAGGTAGTCTGGGTCAGAGGCTCTCGGTCTTCCTACTGGAAGTGGAACCCAGCCCACTCACCCCCTGACTGCTGCACCCTCCCCCTTCCACCCAAGGAGTCGTCACTCCAGAGCCTGTCCCCCTTCCCTGCAGGCTTTGCCCCTCAGGATCACAGCAGCACTAGGACCTCAGGGACAGACCAGGTGATGGAGGGCCTATCTGGAGGGTGGGTGGTGAGCTAGTGCATGTCACACAGCAGCCCCAGGACTACCGGCTGTCCCAGCCCCTGCCCAACTCCAGCACTGCAGGAGGGAGCTGGGTCAGGAGGGAGCCCTTCCTGGAACCGCCTAATTGCTGGTCATCACAGCTCAAGCTGGTCCCGGCTATTCCCAACTGCAGCAGGTGCTGCCCCCACCCCAACACCCCACCCACACTGTGGGCCCAGGAGATATTTTCCCAAGTTGGTGGGTGGGCAGGCCCACAGTGGGACAGCCTGCCTAGCCCTTGGCCAGAAGCTGTACGTGCAGGGGACCTGGGACTGGCCACACCTGACCAGGTAAAGACCCAGGGCCAGCCACTGGGCTTCTGCTCCAGGAGTTTGAAGGAGCTGGGGAGAAAGGGGCCCAGCTCGTCCCCAAACCCTGCACCCCTCCCCCACCTCCCAAATAAGCACACGACGCAGTGGCCATCTAAGGACAATGGACATTGTAGACACTGGCACCAGGCTCACATGTGAGCGGTGCCACGCCAGGGGTGAGCACAGCGGAGACGGAAGGAGGGAGTGGGTGCTGCGGGGGCACCAGCCAGGGCCTGGGGTTGCTGGTGGTCGCTAGGGTGAGGGTGACAGGGGTTAGCCACAGTGACTCCAGAAATGCCAGGTCCAGGGCAGTCACAGTCAGGGGCTCACGGAGAGTGAGCACTGGGTGTCGATGGGCGGTCATCGCAGGAAGCGGCCTTAGCCAGGGTGCTCAGGTCTGCCCAGAGAGGAGAAGTGCTGGCCTTCCGTCCACAGTGGGTGTGTGGGCAGTGGCCTTGCCAGCCGATCCTGGGCTCCTGGTCCCCAGCACAGCGTGCAAGAGGGGGGTGTTGTCAGTCGTGCTGTGGACAAAACTTGGGATCCAGACCGCTGTGCAAGGCTGCCCTCTGCCACCAGTCTCCCTTGTCCTAGCCACCTGCCCCCACCCATCACAGCACACCCTCATCAGGGACAGCACTGCAAAATGAAAAGGGGGGAGGGCACCCAGCCCTGAACTACCAGCTTCCCCCAAGGTCGGAGAACACTCACCCCTGGAGCAGCTGGGTGCCAGGCCCCGCCTGCTGAACTGCACCCAGACCCCAGCTCGTCAGACACCCCGCAGGGACACACTATGGGACACTGTTTACAGAGGCCCCTGCAAAG
>PVKM010013926.1:0-29604 GCA_004027735.1 Carollia perspicillata | reverse complement strand
ATCCTGGGGCGGGGCCGGCCGGGGGCGGGGAGCGTGGGGACCGCTCCGCTGTCGCTCCAGGCCTGGGCCGAGGGGTGCGGGTGGGGGCCGGACTCCCAGCGGGCCTGGGGGAGCTGGGTCGCCCAAAGGTGATTCCGCCAAGACCCTTGTTCATCCCCTGCTGTTCCCCGGGGTTACTCGTCCGCTCCTATATGCTTGGTGAGGAGGGAAGGGGAGCGACACCCAGTCTCCCCTGACTGGGGCAGGGAGCTCTCCGTGGTGGTGGTCCCCGGGCAAGGAGGCCGCGGGGGAGCTCGGTAAAGAACTGGGGTGGCAGGGGCGACCCGCGGACCTGAAAGGCCTGGGAGGGGCGTGGCCACCCGTCGGGGCAGGAGAGGCGGAGCGCCTGGACCCGGTTGCGCTCAGAGGCCGAGTCGTAGGTGTCGTAAGGTCGGAATGCCTCTAGGGGCCGGAATTGGGTGCCCAGGGACTGGCGACCGCTTCCTCCGGGGGAGGAGCCCGGACGACTCCAGTGGCGAAGTGCACCCGGCTCCAGCGCCTCCCGGGTGCCTGCCCGCCCAGCTGCGGAACTCATAGTAACAGGTGGCTGTGGAGGGGCCATCTGGTTCCAGTCAGGTTGTGGACAGGTCTGCCGCTTGGTCTTGACTTTAAAATGGAGATGGGGAAAGTCAGCAGAGCGTTCCTTTCAAAAATCCTTGGATAGAGTTTCGTCTTTGTTTTTCTGTAACCTTTTCCCGTGAGTTAACTCCACCCCTCAGTTTTCCGGGAAGTTCTCCCACACAGGTAGCCCCCCCCACCTCCGTTACAGCCCCTGCCAATAGTTCAGCGTGGTTGGATCTTGGTGGAGGTTAGCAGGGAGCTCTCAAAACCATGGCCCTTTGCTCGCCGCCTTTGGAGTCACTATAAAGGGGCTTTGTAAAGCCGGGGAGGCTTGGTGATGTCCAACTTGTCCCCTTTCTCTCCTCTGAGACCATGCCTGGTCTCATCTGGAACTCTGCCCACCTCTGCCCCTCACATGCTTTACCCTCCTAGGTTGCTTTACCCTTTGCAATTTGAAGTTCAATGCCAGGGGTGAGTGGAGCCTTCACCCAGGTGTGGGAATATTGGGGAGCAGCAATGTGCAGTCCATAGTTTGGGAAACACAGCTGCACAAAGGATCGGTGGGCCAACGATCACACCCTCCTCTTTTCTTTTGAAAAACATCATTTTTGGTGAGCAGTCGCTCAGATGGCAAACACCCACTCCTCTCGTTTGGAGAATGTACCCACGTCACTGCCTGTCGTGGCACCTGAGTTGGGCACAGAGCAGGGGCTGCAGCGCCAGCCTCACAGGCCCCACTGGCCGCTGTCACCACCCAAATGCACATGTGGACCCCAGGCCTTCCAGTTTCCCAGTGGAAGTTGGAACACCTCCACACCAGCAAGCCTGGCCTCTGCAGAGCGGCTCAAATGCCTCCTTTATTAATTCCTCATCCTAATCAGGACTGATGTGTTCATCAGGAAAGCCCCAGGCTCTGGGCAGCTGGCTTCCCTGACAGAGGGAGGGTGGGAAGTTGCCATCTGGGGGAACTTCGTCCATGCCTCTGCCGTCCCCCAGACGTCAGGGGTTTGAGGGCCACCTCCCAGGGCTGGAACATCCTTGGACCCACCCAGATCTCGGAAGGCTGGGTCGGGATTCCTTGTCATGGCTTGAGTCATCATGACGGTCCTTCAGCCTGTGTGGAAACTGCCAGCCCGTCTCGTAAAAGCACATCGCGGAGTCTGACAGCCACCTGACATCTATGATGCCACCAGCTGCCAGCAAGTGTCTGGGCTGAGACGCAGACAACACATTAACCCCAGGCCACTCCCTGGGAGCATGGAGAGGCCCAGTCACCTCAATATTGGCTCTGTGTGTAAAATGCATTATTTCTGCCTGTTCTCTAACAAAGTGCCCCAAAGCATTACATGGGAAAAAGAGAGAAGATCAAACCTCCGGGCAGGAACTGAAGAAATACTGCAGCAGGCAGCTAACAAAGCGCCGGCTGTGATGGCAGGACTCTGATGGGCTCGCTGGCCATTCACACACCGGAGATTCAGTTTCCTGGCTGTTTCTTCTAGATGATGTTGCCGGGCCAGGAGAGCCCAGCAACCCGTGTGCCCAGAGTGGCCACAAATTTTACTAGGGCCGCATGCAGAAGGGCAGCTGGGTGCTGCCCTGAGCCCCACCAGGTCTGACATCACCCCAGCCTCCTTTCTGCCACCTCCCCTCACCCAAAGCCCAGTCTTCCCTTCTGCCCTTCCGTTGGACAAGTGCCCAGACACAGCCTTGTTCATGTTGCCATGTGGCGTGATGGCAATGGCCCTGAGAGGGCGCTGTCCTCGCCCATCCGCACACAGGAGACAGGCTCCGACAGGGGAAGGCGCTTGCCCAGAGGTCCCCGGGTTGGAGGCTGTGGTGCCAGGTCTGAGCCTTTGTCTGGCTAGAGACCTCTTCCCATCGCATCGTCCTGCCCTTTCCCAAACAGCTTCTGGGTTACCATTAAAAACAGAACCACATCCTTGACTACCCAGGCATGAAGGCATTTAGAAGTGAGAAGATACAAGTGATACGCAAATAATTGCACAGCGTATGCTCTCCCTCTCTCTCTCCTCTTGTCTCCTCTCCTCTCTCTGCCCCCTTCTGTCTTTGTCCCTGTTTGTTTCTCCTTCTCTCTTTCTCTCTCTCCCCATCTCTCTCTTCGTCCACCGTGATCTGGACCGGCCTGTCCCAATCACGCTCAACCATCTGCTCCCGAGTCCCCAAGACCCCCTCTTATTCTTCTTTGTACCTTTGGTGACACTCAGCCCAAGGCTGTGGACATAGGAAAGGAGTAATACGTCTTCGCAGACTTTTCGATCCAAGGAATCGCCAACCAACATATGTGCAGGCTCTAAGGCATGTTGGAATTGGACAAGCTATAGAATACAAGCTAGCATTCCAGAGCGAGAGCTGTCTGCTAAGGACAGAGACTTGTGAAAAAGAGGAGGGGAAGAGGAGACTCAGGGCCCAGGTGACAGCAGCTCCTGTCATCGTGTCAGAGCCCCCATGCCCGCTGTCAGCGGCACAGCGTTCGCCAGGGCTGCAGGTGGCCAGGCTGCGAGAGGCACCCAGTCACTGCACTGCCATCAGGAGAGCTCTGGCTGCAGAATGAACAGTCCCGGCAAAGTTCAGCCTCAGCAGCGCCCTGCCCCTCCCATCCCCCCAGGCCCCCATAGTTGTTGCTGTCCCCAGCACGCCCACAGCTCTGCCAGCCTTCACATGGCAGCCTCGATGCCAGGGGTGGCCCCTGTGCCTGCTCTGTGCCAGCTCTGATCTGGGCACTGGCCAGAGAAGGTGTGGGAAGATTCTGGACCCCGAGAGTCAGAGCATCCTTGGTCCCAGTCACGCCAGCCTCCCTTACCTGGGCAGCATCTCTCACACCAGCGTTCCCAGACTTCATTCACACCACGGCACACAGAGGAAAAGATGCTGCGAGGGAGAGGCCAGTCATCAGTGACTCCCCAGGGCTCCCGCCCCTCGTCCACAGGCTCGCTCCTCCAGCACCTGGAAGCCTTTCACAGCAGGTCAGCTGGGCAGCTCTGCTCTCGGCCCATTCAGAGAGTGTTCAAGCCAGACACCGTCCTTTCTCCACCTGCTCCACAACGGCCCCTGGGCCAGGAACCTTTCCTGTCTGTGTTTGCTTTCATTTTCTCTCGCAATAACCCAGGGGCAGCCTGTCCTGTCAGGCCCGAGGGGTGACAGCAGCCAAGTGCTGGCGCCCGCCCCCACCCCCCCCCTTCCTTTGCCTTCTAGTGTTAATAATAACAGCCTTCCCGCATGGAAGACCGTCATGCAGGACTCGCATTAGTTCATGTAATTGTCAGCAACACCTTGAGGTGGATATTAATTAGCTGCCTTTTATAGGTGTAGAAAATGAGGCTTCGGATGGCCGCCGCTGCTGAGCATCAGGATGCCTCCCGCTGTCCGGATCTCGGCTGAGCGTGGACAGACCGGCTGGGCTTCCCCCCGCCAGGGGGTGTCATTTTTTTTTATCCAGCCAGATTTGGGAAGGGTGTTGTGTTAGTCAGTCAGCTAGGGCTGCCGTAACACATTGTGCCAGAACCGGTGGCTGAAACAACAGACACTTGTTTCTCACAGTTCTGGAGGATAGATGTCCAAGGTCAAGGTGCCGGCTGATTCGGTTCCTCGTGAGCGCTCGCTTCCCAGCATGCAGATGGCCACTTTCTCGCTGTGTTCACGTGGTCTCTTCTTCAGAGGGCACCAATCCTGTCATGGGGGCCCACCCTCATGACCTCACCTGCACACAGTCACCTCCCGAAAGCTCCACCTCCCGGTACTATCGGGGTGAGAGCATCATTCAACCTCTGGGTTTGCGAGGACGCAAGCATTCCATCTGCTCCCGCTTTACAACTGGTGCCCACTCTCCAGTCACCCAGGGAGGGGCCCTGGCAGTCCCTCCACGTGTCCACCTTCCCTTCATGCCCTGCTCCATCTCCTCGAGAAGGGAAGGGAGGAGTTCTTTGTTCATTTCTTCCTCCTCATGAGAAAAAACCAGCTCCTTTTATCTGGAACCCCATGACTTGGTGAGGAAAAGCTGGGGATCTTGATGGACCCCAGCCTGCGATCTGACTTCAGGCCCCACCACAGAGCTGGCTCTGGAGGATCCCCGTGCCAGAGGCCTCGGAAAGGCTCAGTAGGAAACCAGCAGCTCTTTACACGAAACCTCCTGTGTGAGTCTCCTCGGAAGGCTGAGATTCTGGGGGTTCCAGCACGGAGTTGTGGGAGTGCAGCGCAGGAAGGAGCTCAGGTCCTCAGAGGTGAGGGAGGCCCAGAACCAGACAGCCACACTGGAGTTATGGGGAGAGTCTATGAGCTGCTGTGTCCTCGTCGGACTTCCTGACACACAAGCCCCCGAGAGCTCCCACCCTCAGCGTCCGGTGAACCCGGCCCACTGTGGCCTTGTCATAGAAAGAGGGGGCGCTTTTTCCAGCCGGAAGAGCCTTCAAGATTACTTAGTTCGGCGGCTCTCACTTTTTTTCTAAGACTCAGACATAGGGGTCTAAGTCACCTGCCTGCCAGGCCCGCTCTACTCATTCGGTCACGCATGCACTCCCTCATTCGGCGCATGCTCTCGGAGCACCTGCTCTGTGTCAGACTCTGAGGCTCTGAGCCACCGTGGTGGACAGGACAGCGAGGGCCCCTGCGCCCCTGGAGCTGACCTGCTGTTTGGGGAGCTGACAGGTACCCAGCAGGGGGCTGTGCTGACACAGGCCGGGCAGGCAGGCGCTCAGTCCTGGGGCAGGAGAGAGCTGTGGGGGAAGGACCAGAGGACCGCCTTCCAGGGAGAGGAAAAGGAGAGCCAGGCCCCCAGGAGGGAAGAACCTGGTGGGGACGGAGGAGAGCGAGCAGGGAGCCGGCGGCGGAGGCCGGGCTCCGTCCCTGCCTGGGGGCCTGGCGGAGGCTTTGAGGTCAGGGTCTGGAACCCCTGCATTTTATGTGGGATCCCATCAGAACCTTTTGGGGGCTTTTTCATGGGAGTAAAGGGGCCTGATTTATATTTTTAGAACATTATGTGGCTGCATGTGGAGAAGATTCTGGGAAGCAGAGGAGGCCACCAGGGAAACCAGTCTGGATAGACATTGTTGCAGGTGGCCAGACTGGAGACCTGGGGCCAAGAGGCAGCAGCAGAGACGGAGAGGTAGAGAAGGGAAGGCAGGGGTGACCAATCAAGGAGGACTGCCTGGATTGGGGGTTGTGGCAGCTGGCAGCGTCGTGTCCAGATCGGAAAGATGGAGGAAGAGGATCGAGAGAGAGATTCAGGAGGGTTCCCATGAGGGTGCCCAGGTTTTGACACTGCTACCCAGCACTCCCATAGCCAGTAGTGCCAGGAAGTCCCTGTAGCACAACTCCGGAGGATCGTGATGACTCATAGGAGACCCAAGCGTGCAGGTCCAGCATCAGCTGTCCCGCACGACAGGACAGGGCATCTCAGCCTCAGTACTAGTGACACTTTGGCCCAGGTCATTCTGTGTGTAGGGCTGTCCGCTGTGTTGTGGGAAGTGTAGCCGCATCTCTGGTATCTCTGCCCTAGAAGCCAGAAGCACCCCGTTCCTGCCCACCAACTTGTGACCACCAAAAATATCTCCAGACGACGTGGAATGTCCCCTGGGGTTTGGGGAGCAAAGGCACCCCGCCTGAGAGAACCACCGCTCAGACTGGGTTCCTGGTAACTCGTAGGAATGCCCCTCCTTTCTCCTTCCTTCTAGAACACCCATGGAATGCAAGTGAGGGGGGCGTCCCTGCTAATGGGATGACCTGGCATCTGCTTAAGGTGACTGGAGCCAGAGATGGTGCGCCATTCCACTCCTTCTCGAGTGTGATGCTTGTGCTGGCGGTTGTCAGAGGGGCGGGGGTGGGGGCTGGGTGAAGAAGGGGAAGGGACTAAGAAGTACAAATTGGCAGTTACGGAGCAGTCCCGGGGATATGGAGTACAGCACAGGGAATGTAGTCAGTACTATCGTAATAACTACGTATGGTGCCCGGCGGGCACTAGAAATACCAGGGGGACCACTGTGTAAAGTATGTGATTGTCTAACCACTATGCTGTTCGCCTGAAAGTAGTATTACATAATATTAAATACCAGCTGTACTTGAAAAATTACGTTTTTTTAAAAAGAGTATGAATTGCAGGTGACCCAGCTCACCCTGCCTGTGACAGCCCAGCACGTGTCTGCACTGGGGGGTGCGAACCGCTGACGTGACCCAGTTCCCAAGCTCTGCTAGCAACGGGGACTGGCGGCCAGAGAGGCAGAGTGACTCACCCAAGGTCACACAGCTCGTGGGTAGCAGAAGTGGGTGTGGGGGCTGCCTGCTCAGGGCCCTGTCTGCACAGCCTTCCCTGGATCGGGCAAGAAGCAGCCACCATAGCACAGGGCGAGCAGCAAGAAATGCAGGAAGACAGGGGAACTCACTCCCTGCGGGCCCTTCTCTGCTGCAGCTCATCGCAGTTCACCTGCGGGGACGCACTCCGGGAGCGGCCCCGCCCTCCAACAGGGCCGTTCTCCCAGGAGTGCGTGCCGGGCGGCTCTCCTGGGAACAGGTGCACCCGCAGCACAGGCTGGTTCTGCCCCCAGGGATGGGCAGGGCAGGACCCACGGACATCCACCCGGGACCCCACTCCCCACCCCCGCCCAGGGGTGCTCTGGAAAGTGCCATTCAAGACCCTCTTTTCGGAACCGCACGTCAGGACCTGGTGGGAGACCACGGATATTTTTTCTAAAGTATCCATTTCTTCACGTGGAAAAACTTTTTGAAGCTGTGAAAATTACATCGCATGATTTTACTCTGTTCTTTTTCCTCCAACCGAAAAAGGAAGAAAGAAAGGAAGGGACAACATAAGTGACACAATAGGTGAGGGACTGCGATGGAAGGTAAACTAAAATTAGGCAAACAAGGTGAAGGTCGAGTCCGGTCAGTGCACAGCAGGCTGGCCCAGGTGCCGGAGGTCGGCCGCGGATTTGTCCGCGAGATTCCGGGGGGCGGGGCCGGAGAGGAGAGCGGGGTCAGGCGTCAGAGGCGAGGCCTACGGTGCTAAAGGAAACGTCGCTCAGGAGAAGCCTGGCTCCCTCGACACAGAGGCGCTGAAGGAACGCATCCGTGACGCCTTAGAGATGGACAGTCTCTCTCTCGTTAAAATCGACTCTGATGAAAAGGCAGCAAGGGGTAGAGGAAAGAGGCCAAGCTTGGGGGAGAGAAGATGAGTTCAAATCCCAGTTTTGCAAAGCAGCTGTGTGGCTTTGAGCAACTTACTTAACCTCTCTGAGTTCTTGCTCACAAATCCGAAAATTGGGGTAGTGAGGCAGTGAAAGTACCCAGCACACACCTCCGGAATGGGAGCGTCTGCTTGGAGAACACGGTGGGGAACCGGGGCGCGTTGGCCTCTCTGTTCCACCAGGCTCCTGGGGGTGGGCAGGGATCCAGATGAGGAAGGAACTGAGCTGCCGACCTCCAGCACACGCAGGCTGAGGGGAGGTGCAAAGGCCGTCCATCACTGGCAGCCATCTGGGTGGGGGCTAGACATCCTTGCCCCTTTGTTTTTCTAGGGCTCCCAGATGTCTCTGCTGGGTCAGGTCGTGGCTGGGGTCCGGTAGACCCTCCCACCCAGTGAAGTTCCAGGATCTTTGCAAAGACCCCAGGCCCTCTGCTGGGTGGAGGATGGCAGGGTGTGACTTTACACTCACCTAGGCCTGGCCTGGGCATCAGGCCCCTTCCCTGCTCCCACTGCCCTGGCGTGGGAGGAGCCGGGGTGCCGCCTTGTTGGGGTCCTGGAGCCAGAGGTGTGTTTGGGTCTGAAGAGTCTTCTGACTGTTTTTGCACCCCCCCCCCCAAATATTGGAACCTCTCCGTCACCCTCACATCTACCCACCCCCCTAACCTGCTGTCCATCCTTCAAGCCACCTCCTCCATAAAGCCAAACCCAGCTCCTTCCTTAGCCTCCTGGAGCATTTTTGACCCTTAGCCACCCAGGGCTTCACTGAGAGCATGGGCTTGTAAGGGCTTTGGAGTTTAAGGGGGCTGCTCTCCCGCTCTCTGGCTACTTCTCCCCTCCCCCACCTGAAGCAAGGTGCCCATTGCCATCCTAACCCTCTGTGCCCCCTACCTTGCCAAGCCCACCAAGGCGGAGGTGCTCAGCAAATGCTGTGTACGGATCCCTCCTGCCCACCACTGCCCCGTCTCTGAAAGAATGTGGAAAGGCTGAGGGGAGTTCCTTGACCCAAGCCCAGCTCCAGAGACTAAGAAAACCGAATAAGTAAAAGTGGTGGGACTCCCTGTCTAACCTGCCATCAGCCTCTCTGTTACCTACTCTCCCCGGGGAGACAGCTAATGGCTGGATGCTGTCCCGGCTCACTCTTTCCAGCCCCTGTTAGTCCACAAGGAAGCGGCAGCTTCAGACAGCCTGCGCTGAAGTCACACAGACCTGGGTTTGAGTCTAGACTCTGCCACTTGTCAGCTGTGTGTCTTCAGACATGTTACTTAACCTCTCTGAACTCCATTTACCCTCATGGTAAAACAGAAGCATCGTCAAATCAACCCCTGGGACTGTTGTAAAGATTATAGGAGAAAACACACAGAATAATCCTCATGGTGCCTGGCACCTTGTAGATATGTACCTGACTGCCTTCTCCCCTTTTCCATGTTTCCTGAAACTTGGAAGATTTCCCAGAGGAATTAAGTGGCCCGACCTTTGAAACCAAGCTGAATGAAGCCCCAGCTCTGCTCACTGACCTCCAGGGTCTGGGTCTGGGGAAGCCGAGCCTCCCCAGGGATGTCCAGGCCAGTGGAGAACACGGTGCTGTGTCCTCACCTCTCAGAGGCCGACAGGCTCCGAATGGCTTCTGTGAACTATAAAATCAGAACCCGAGGGCTGTCAATTCGTTCAAATAGGGTCTAGTACCAAGGCCGCGCCTGGGGTGGTGATGGCAGCCACCCAGGCCATGTGTCCCCTCATCCCCTTCCCTGGCAGGGACTGGGGCTGCCGCTGTGAACTCCTGTGCTGAGGGATATGGGCCGGGATAAACGGGGTCAAGGGGCAGGAATGCGACCTGTGGCCTGGCCCTAATTCTGCCACCAACCATCTGGACAATCATCTGCTTATCCTGTACCCTCCCAGAGCCTCGGTTTGCTTGGCTGTCAAATCGGCAGGTGATACCAGTCCTCCCCCCTCATCCTCTCTCGCCCCTCCTCCACCCTCCAGCTCCCTCTGACCTCCTTTATCCCTGTGTCCTCTCTGCCTTCCCGCCCTGCGGTGCGAAACCCAATGAGATGACACTCAGGGAAGTGCAGTGAGGAGCACAGACGGACTGCAGAGGGGACTCGAGGCTCCTTTTCTTGGAAACACTGTTGCTTGGCCTCTTTCACCCTGACCCCACAACAAGGACCTGCATGCTGGTGGGAGCCTCGGGCGTCCCTGCTCTCTCGTCTGTCCCCAGTCCCCTGCTAGCCCTTCAGTCATAGCTGGAAGGATCTTATAAAACTATAAATCAGATCCCATCATTCCCCAGCTCAACACCCTTCCATGGGACCACATCCCACCCGTGACCAAGTCAGGCTCATTCTCTGACCTACGAAGCCCCCCACACACACACCCCTGACATCTCCCCCCTGGAGCTTCTCTGTCCAGAGGAGAGTCGGGGAAGGCGATACCTGAACCGAGTCTGTGTGACAGTTAGGAGGACAGATGCTGGAGGGTGGGGTGGACCAAGAGATCTGCATTTGAATCCTGCTGTACCCTGTCTTATCTCTGTGACCTTGGGCAGATTCCTTAGCTTCACTAAGCCTCGGTTTTCTCATCTGTAAAATGGACATAGGTAGATATAATGACAGACGCTTCCAGGCAGTGGAGCGGTTCCCCAGGACACCACCAAGGATGAGTGGTCTGGGGATGGGCGACAGGAGAGCTCAGGTTTGGATGGGCTGCGAGCACAGGGTGGGGGGCCAGCCCTCGCTCCAAGGCTGGATGGAAGCATCTCCCCCTCGTGAGGAGACGTCAGGCTGTGGAGGTTGAACCCCAGTGCCTTGGGGTCCCCCATGGGACAAATGGCACTGTGGCATTTGTATTTTCTGATCCAAAACTCTAGAGAAAAGAGCAAGCACAGATTTCCTGTTGACGGTAGAAGAGGAATACAAGAGGTGTTATTGAGATCCTGGAATGTCGGCATCCCTAGTGTTTTGGAGGAGGTAGGGGAGTATCCACAAAATCTAAAATCAAGACTGCCCTAGAAATCTCCAGACCCCAGTAATAGGTCACATTGCAAAGACGTAAAATGACCGTTGTCACCAAGGCCTTAGTCGTGGGCCTGAGACTTGTGCAGTTGGACCTTGTGCATCGTTCGTGATCTCCTGCCACAGCTTGAAGGTCTCAATCATGTTGGAACGAGGGGACCCGCATTTTCATTTTGCCCTGCACCCTGCCAGTTATGTGGCTGCTCCTGGGTGTGCTGTTCTACCCCGAGAAGGGAGTTTGATTAGAAGAAGAATGGGACAGGGGAGCTGGGGCTGGAGGAAGGGGTGCCCTGGAGAGCCCTGAGGTTGCCCAGAAATGGGCGGCTGGGGTGGGGAGCAGACGTGGGTGCTGGGAGCAGACCTCCCCTCTCTCGTTTCTTTTCAAGGCCCAGCACAAACACTGCACAGAGCCAGGGGCTGCCTGGAGAGCAGTGTTACTTAAAACTCTGCCATTGCTAAGCATTTATGGGGCGCCTGCTGAGTGCCTGGCTTCGTGCTGGGCACTGTGGATAGAGAGCCCTGGGGGAACTTATTATCTGGGTGGGTCCCGGGAACCTGCAGGAGAGACCGACAGCACGACAGAGCACAGGGTGTGGCAAGCATCAGAACACACCTGACCTCACCCTGCGCCCGCCGGGGCTCCAACAACACCAGTCTCGGGTTTGGGGAGGGTCAGGCGGAAAATACACGTACATCTGCCTGGCTTCGGACTTGAAATACACAGCGGCTATTGTGAGTGGCATCTAGGAGAGGACGTGGGTAGAGAGATGGTGGAGGAGAGTCCAGATCCTGGACGTGGTTCCGGGTTGGAATCCAGGCTCCGCCTCCTACTAGCTGTGGCCCCTTCAGCCAGTCATTTCACCGCATTTGAGCCTCAGTTGCTTTCTCTGCAAAATGGGGATGTTAGCAATTCCTGTGCTGATTTGCTGTCAGGAGCAGAGATGAGATGTCAGTGCTCAGCTTGGGGCAGGAGTCGAGCGTTCCGTGTCTGGCTGTTATTCTCATCTGCTGACCCGAAGAACGCCCTGCGTGCGGAGCGATGGGAAGGGGACCCAGCGTGAGGAGGGATCTCAGACAAAGGGCGTCCTTGGCGAGCCCCCAGCCCCCAGACCAAACCACAAGCAAAGAAAAAGATGCCGGATCCCCGAAGGCTCCCCGAGGACATTTCAGGACATCCAGGCTCCCTTCCAGGGGCCGGACGGTTCGGCCAAGGCCGTGTCACCAGCTCCTCTTCACTATGTGGTGGGGGGAGGACGCCCCGCACTCGCTTCCTGCCCTCGTTCCGATAACAAGCGCACATTGACGGCCCGACTTCCCCAGGGCCAGCGTGCTGTTCCCAGCTCGCATCTGAGCCCTCGCCCGAGACATTTTCTCGCTTCAGCAGTTTGGCATGTCATACAAAGGGGCTCTGATTTTCCCTGATGTCCGACTCGTCTTGCATGAAAAATAGCTTTTGTTGTCGCTCTGCCCACGGGTTCCTGCGTGTGTGTCAAGGCCAGATGCCTGGTGGGTGGGAGAGTCCCCCATTTGCCTGGCCATTTGGAGGGTCTCCCTGCTTTCGCCGTGGTGCCCACCCGTGGTCTGTGGCCATGGCGTCGAGGTTCAGTCTCTCAGGGAGCTGCCCGCTGGCCCCTCACCTGTCCCCTGACTTCACGCCGGTCAAATGCTCTTCCCACTCGGTGGCGGCCTCTGAAACCCGAATCATGCGCTCGTTTCCGTCCCCCATCCCCACGTCCCCTCTCCTCCCTCTCTCTCTTTCTTTTTTGTGTTTCTACTTATTTCTCCTCGTTTCCCTTCTAGCCTGCCACATTTTCAGTCACACAAGCCCTCTCCTTCCTGTCCAAGGCAGCCTTTTGAAAGCGCTTGAAGCACTTACTAGATAAAAATGTATTATTTTAACTCCGTGGTTATTAGGAGGGTTATTAAACACGGGGGAAAATTCTGTTAAATAGCAAATTGAGCGAGTTGAGGACCCACAGATGTGGAACCGCCGAAAGGTCACCTGGCACCGAACAGACGGGACTGAGTCTGTGGCCGTTCTGTGACGCTGGAAAAAAGCATTGGACGGAAATTCACCAGAACGTGACAACGTGGTCATGGGAACTCTGAGTTACTTATTTTATCTCCCTCTATCTTTTTCAAGTTTTGTATTGTGTCGGGGCCTGGGGGGACCATACACACCTGATGTTGAAATGTAAGAAGCGCCGGGCCGGGCCAGCCTCCTGTCCTCAGACAGACGGGTGGGTGTGCACGCCCATTCGGCATTGAGAGTGCTTCTCCTTGTGCTCAGACGTGTCCAGGTGCACGCCCCTGCATCTCGCCCAGGTGCCTTTGGTCAGTGTGTGACTCCCGGCCACCCTGACCTACAGCCAGAGCGATCGCTGGACGCCGGCCCTCGCCAGCCGTCCACAGTTGAACCTTTATTTCCCGTAAGCGCCATCCACACGCTGGGCCTCCACTCCTAGAAATCCACCCCATGCCGTCCAAGGGCCCAAGCTGACCACCGAGGTGAGTGACGAGAAAAGAAAACCCAGGTGTCTGGTCCCACCAGCTTTTGTCACATAGGTAAAACTAAGCACTTAACGTAAAAGCTGTGTCATGAAATGTTCCTTTGGGGGAATTTTCCTGCCAGAGCCAGACTGGCTGAGGTTTCTTAAAATATGAACCCAACAAAGTGTAAACAGAAGATGCTTGCTTTTTACTTTTCCTGAAAAATCCCCCCGGGGCTTGTTTAAGCATGCTTTGTTGCACCCAGAAATCTTCCAACAGTTTAAAATCAGGAGTTCTTCTCTCTCAAACATTTTGCGTTGCCAATTCCATCTGTGTAAATTCTTTCAGAAAAAAAATCTTTACATGGTGATACTGGAAGAAAGGCAGTGTCCACCGTGACTGGCACCGCCACCTCGAGGGTCCCTCGCTCTTTGTGTCTGAGTCAGCTGACACTTCAAATGCCAGTTGAGGTCCTGGCTGGATAGCTCAGTTGGTTAGAGCGTCGTTCCAATACCCCAAGGTTATGAGTTCGGTCCCCAGTCAGGGCACATATAAGAATCAGTCGATAAATGCATAAGTCAGTGGAACAACAAATTGATGCTTCTCTCTCTAAAAATCAATAAACAAAAATTACAAAAAGAAAAAAACAAATGCCAGTCAATGCCCAGGTCTTAGCGCCCGTGGGTCCTCGTTGCCAGGCTCTCCTAATGCTGCCATCAGTGGCCGTCTTAGGTAGGGTTAAAGCACAAGTCACATAGTTTTGGACATCAAGCCGTTATCAGACATGTCATGTGCAGATACCTTTCGATCACTTTGTGACATTATGTAACTGTCTAATCACTGTGTTGTACCCCTGACACTAACGTACTAGTGTACGTCAACTACAATTTAAAAATGAATTTAAAAAGAGAGAAAAGTGCGAGTGAATACGCAGAGAGAGGCAGATGTGAGGTCCCAAGCCCAGCGGCCCGCGGCTGGGCTGCCCAAACCTGGCCTGGGAAGCCGCTCCCTGGTTCTCATCGCCGCCGCCCCTGTGCCTCTGACCCTGATGTCGGGACCCCCCTCGTGCAGCCTTTGCTGGAGCCAAAAACAAAGCCCTCGTCTTCAGGCCTTGAAAGGCCCTCATTTCCCCGGAAGGGGTGCTTGTTTCCTCCTTCACTCTCCCCGTCTCCGGAGGATCAGGGAGGAAATTCACCTGTTTTTTTTTTCTTTGTCTTTAAACTGGTGGCTTTCCAGTTTTCAGTCCATGAGCCTTAGGGGCACGTCTCCTGGTGCAGAGCACTCTGAGAGGTGCTGGGGTTCCACGGACCTGGAGGACACCCTCCCTCTCATCAGAGGTGGGCTCTATTACGTAAGGGAGAAAGAACTCACACTTACCTGGCTTTTACTCTGTGCCAGCAACTGTCCCAAGCACGTTTTATAGATTAATTTAGTCCATGCTCAGCCACTCGGTACGGTAGGTACTGTCGTTACTTCCATTGTGTAGATGAGGAAACGGAGGCACAGAGGAGCAGAGGAACTTGCCCAAGGCCCTGGAGCCAACAGGTGGTGAAGCTGGCATTCAAACCCAGGCAGCCTAGCTCCAGATTCCGTCCTCTTCAGCCCCAAGCTACACTGCTGCGCTGTCACCGCAGCAGCTGCGACTTCTAAAAATCTCTTAGGTGCGAGCACTTTGCATAGCTACGTCATCCTTACAGCACGGCATGGGTACCTTGTGGGAGGCGGGGAGACTGAGGCAGGCTCATTGGCCCGGGACCCAAGCCAGCACTGCACCCAGGCCTCTGGCTCCGAAACCTCTTCCCAGCTCTTTCTCCAGCCCCATCAGGGAAGAGAAGCAGCCTCAGTTTCCCTGAGGAGAGGCTGTGGGGTGGCTCAGTGTCCTGTATATATATATCAAGTGACCCCAGGAACCCAGGGGACACAGTACAGACTGCTGATGCTGGTCGGGGGAGGGAGGTCACGTGTGAAGAAAGAGGGAGAGCCACAGGTGCAGCTCAGTGGCTGCCAGACAGCGGAGGTGAGCCGGGCTGGCGTGGCAGGCTTCCTGGAGGAGGTGGACTCAGCATCGTGACCAGCAGAGCTCACAATGCAGGGCCCCCGGTCTGACTCATGCAGCCTGGAGAAGAAAGGTTCCCTGTCAGACTGAGGGCGGCTCTCGGCAAAGAAGCTGAAAAGCATTCTGCTCAAGACAGCTCCTTTAAGGAGACATTAACTGCACGTCAAGCCCCCAGAACCCACGGTTTGCAGGGGATGCCACCTGCCAGCACGCTTTCACACCCGCATTCCGATTGTTGGCATTCACGTGGTAACTCCCAGCTCACAAAAGAGCAGAAAAACAGGGTCTGATCATCTTGTGTGCTTCCATTCATATCAAGTTCAAATGCAGGCAAAACTAATCGAGGACAAAGGAAGTCAGCAACACGGCTTCCTTTGTGGGGAACTGACCGGGAGGAGGCAGGAGGCGCCTCGATGGCTGTGAGCACGCTCTATACCTTGATCTGGGTGGTAATTACACGGATGTACACATGTGTTCATCAAGCTGCAGTCTTAGGACTACTCTCTGTGTATTACCTTTAGTCACATACACATCTGGAGTAGCAAAGACCCCTCAGGTGGCCCTCCACCGGCCCTCGCCTGCCCCATCAGTCCCCACCTGCTGGCCTGTGTGGTGTCCTGTTCTAGCTGAGCCCGCAGATGCTCACTGAGGATGGGTGCACCCAACCTGTGCTGGGTTCTGAGGACTCAGGGATTCACTCATTCATTCATTTCGGCAATGATATCTTGTGCCCAGCCTCTTGGGAATGCTGCTGGACCTGCTAGCGGAAAAACATGTTTCTCTATCACTGAGTTTGTGATTCAGAGCCCTTTCAAATGACAAGACCTCTCACCTGTTTGTGCTCTGTGATCTGTCATTTCTCATGAACTCTTACAACCCCCCGTCCTCTCTCAGTACCACAGTTGCCTGCCCTGGAGGACGCGTGCCACCAGCCTTCATCCTGCCCCTCCTGCCCCCAGTGCCCCACGAGTACTCTGTTAGTCTCTATTCCTATCCAGCAAATATTCATTGAGGATTTGAAAACCAGATCCTAGACTGAGTCCTGGGCACTGAAGACTCATTTATTCAGCCAGTCAGCAAACATGTATTAAGTAGCTGCTAATTACCAAGCAGCACTCTAGGTAGTGGGGAAAGTGTCCTTTACAGCAATGAATAAAACAGACAACAGTACATGTAATGGTTGTATTGTCACAGGAGAGACAGATAATAAGGTGAAAAACCCAGAGTGTCAAGGTGAAGGTCGTGGTGATAGAGTGGCCAGGGTGGGCTTCAGTGTGGTCACAGGAATCATCTGAGCCAGTTTTGAAAGATGAACATCAGTTCAGTAGGAAAACAAGGAGAAGACGGTTCCGGGCAGAATCGGCAGCATATGGGCAAAGGAGCAAAGCCTGCACCTTATCGGGTGCCTACCGTGTCCCAGGTCCCGAGTGAACCACTGGGGATGTTCTGGAATGCCAAAGAAGTTCAGAGGGTGCAACGGACGGAGCAAGGCTAGAGGCAGGGGGACCGGGAAAGGAAAACACCGGAAGAGTGTAGGGCAGGGTGATGGAATGGAGGAGGGAGTGTGAGTGTGAGATCCATCTTGGAGGTAGACTGCATGTGGGGAGGAGGGAGGAGAACCCCATCATGGGGGTGACAGGGCGGGTGGTGTGTCACCAAACAAGACAGGACACTGGGAGGACCAGAGGACTTCGTGAATGGGGCGGAGGAGCCCAGCTATGGGGTGAAAGCGCAGGGTATGTGCAGGGAACAGCAGGGCCCTTTACAGCAGCTGGTGTGGTTGAACCAGACGCTACAAGGCTCTCGTGCCTTAACTAATTTCTTCACTACTTATCCCCATTTCACAGGTGGGCAAACTGAGGCACAGCGAGTTGCAGTAACTCTCCCAAGTGGCAGAGCTGACCCTGGGATTTGAACCCCAGCAGTCTGGCTCTGAATGCCACGCTCCTAACCTCCACACTGTGAGGCAACCGTAGGGAGGCCCCCACCCCTGGATTCAGAGGAGAGCTGGGGACTTCTCAGGGGCGGCAATAGGAGCCAGGCAGGCTGGTCCCTGTTTCTCAGCAGAACATGGGGTAGCTCCATGCCCCAGGACCCCACAGGTGCGACCATGAGGGAAGACACAGAGCTCCTCAGCGCGTCTCCTGGAAGGGCTGTGTCTCCCCACTGGGCACGTCTCCATCCTGAGTGCTGGTTGCTGCCACATTCTGTCGGAGGCTCCCGGCTGTCAGCATTCTAGAACTAAGCCCCGGGTGACGCAGAACATAGTGATGAGACAGGCAAACATGCTAAGTGGAGGAAGCCAGGAGCAAACGTCAGGGCCGCCATAACAAAAGTGCAGCCCACTGGGTGGCTCGAACAGCAGGCATGGACTATCTCACAGTTCTAGAGGCCAGGAGTCCGGGGTCAAGGTGGCCACAGGGTTGGTGAGAGGGGATTGATCTGTTCTGTGCCCCTCCCCTCGCTTCCGGCGGTGTGCTGGCCATCCGGTGTCCCCTGGCTGGTAGAGCTCTGCCTTTGTCTTCACGTGGCATTCTCCTTGAGTGCAGGTCTGTGTCCGAGTTTTCCCTTTTCATGAAGACATCAGCCAGGCTGGCTTGGGGCCCACCCTGACGGCCTTCCTAACTGCATCTGCAATAACTCTCTGTCCAAATAAAGTCACATTCTGCGGTTCTGGGGGTTAGGACTGCAACATAGGAATTTAGGGCGAAAGGGGTGCAACTCAACCCTTAACAGCCACCTCTTGTGTTGTTGCATCTGTACGAAATCTTCAACTCGCCGGCAGAAACAGAAAGCAGATGAGTGACCGCTAGGGGCTGGGGAAGAGCGGAACGGGAGCAACTCTGAGCGGGTGCAGGGTTCCCCCCGGGGCCGATGGGGATGCTCTGGAATGAGGAAACCAGCTGGGGGATGTCAGGCAGCTTGCCCCCGGTCAGACCGCTCAGTGGTTAGGGTGGGACTTGTCCCAGAGCTGGTGTTCTCTCCGTCGCAGCTGAGTTCACGTGGAGGCTTCTCCTCGGACGAGTTATTGAAATTCCCCGAGCCTTCCATGTCTCGTGTATGGAATGGAGTCAGTATGTCAGCCCCATCCTCTACCCGTGTGAGACTCCAAGGAGATGATGTAGGTAAGAGCTGCTGGCACAGAGTAAGTGCTCAGTAAACGGTCGTTTTCATTGCTCTGTCAATCAGGGTCCATCCAGGAAGAGAGGCGCCACTCTGTGTCTTTCCGACAGAGGATATTTAATAGAGGGAGTTGATGACGCAGGTGAGGGAAGAGCTGAGAAGCCATGTGGGGGAACCGTGAGGCACCTACAGTGGAGAGAAAACAACAGGAGGTGATTTTACCAGAGTGCAGAGGCATGGCCATTCAGCAGGTGCTAGGATCACGGAGGAAGCTAGGAGCACCACCAAGGGAGGGACTTTCTAGAAGGAACTAGACTCCCAGAGGAGATGCGGCAGCTGCCACAGGCGCTGTCCAAGGAAGAGAGGGAGGGATACTCTAACTTCTCCCTTCCTTCAGCCCTCTCAGGTTCTGTCAGAGCTTTCTATTGGCCAAACCTGCCCAGAGTTCAAGAGCAAGGGAGCCTGGGAAATGTAGTTCGCTGGGACACAGAGGTACTCTGGGCTGCCCATGTGGGTGATGAGCAGTGTCTGCCATTGGTCTATATATGCTGGTTCGCCTATGATACTGGTGTGCTGAGATTGGACATGCCACAGGTCTGCAGCACAGGGGGATGCACAGTGGTAACACAGGTGTGCAAGTGCGCACAATAGGGCCACAGAGCCACCAGCTTGACAGAACACAGCCTGGCTGCCTGTGTCCCAGTGTGCCAACACCTGGAATCGTGTGAAGCCATCACAGGGCACCCGGAGCAGCATCTGCCTGTGGCCCGTCCTATACTGTCGCCATGGGGGAAGGACCAGGCTAGGGAACAAGTGTCCAGGCTCAGAGCTCTCTCCTGCGTGGGGCCTCGTGACTCAGCCAGTCCAGTCATACAAGCCACTGGATGGGCGCATCTTCTTCTGAAAACTGCCCCCAGTCAGAGGCAGGATGGAGGCAGGGGGGAAAGGAGCAGGCCCGGGACCTGCAGCACCAGCTTTCCTGTGGAGGTAGCAAGCAGCGTTTCTGTTTTTCCTAGAAATCCAGCTCCATCATTAGGGACTTTGCAGCAGCTGCCTGTTGACTCCCCAGTTGGCCTGGCCTCCTGCAGGGCCTGTCCCCATGCACCCCCACCCCCGCCCTCGCCTCTGCATTTCACGCGACCCTTGCAGTTAGACGGCACAGAGCAGCTCCTGGTCTCCACTGCTCCTTAGAGGGTCCCTAGAGACTTGGGACATGGTCGGGGAAACAGGGGGAGGTTGCTCTTCACCTTTCTCAAGCCAGAATGTTCCAGAAATTTCTTGGTAGAGGCTTCCCATTTCTGGTTCTCTCATGTGTAAGGCATTGAAAAGACGGTCAAGTTAAATGAGAAGAGGAGGGTTCTGAGGGCTTTTCGGTCCCATCTTTCGCATTGGGGTGTGATGTGGCTTGAATTGTGTCCCGCAAATGATAGATACCTGTCACTGGGAGCTTACTTGGAAGAGGGGCTTTTCAGATGCAGTCTAGTCGAGATGAAAACGGAGGCGCGGCATGGAGTGGCACCGCCACGGACACCAGGAGATAGATTTTGGGCATGTGTCCTCCAGAGCCATGAGAGGACACATTCCTTTGTCTTAAGCCATCCCGGTTTATGGCTTTTTTTTTACAGTGTCCCTAAGAAATGCTTGCAGGGACATCAATTCAACTTTGCAAATAACTACCAAATTAACCAGCCTCCCGAAATGTTTCCGATGTCCCTTTCCAAGAGTGGGTAACGCACATGAGGGATGCGATCTCGCTAGGATGTGTGCGCCGAGGACTCACTCTGTGGGCTGAGAGCAAACGTGTTTTCTTGTCTGACCCACCCACCAACCCTGTGGTATAGGCACGGGGGCGGCCCCCGTTCACTCGAGAGGAAACTGAGTCTCAAGAGGCGAAATCGTTTTCCCCGGGAAACACAGATATGTTTCTTTCTCTCTGAATCACTGGCTATTTTCAAGCTTGTACTGGGCTACTGATGGCAAAACGGACCAGTAGGATGAGAGGTGTATGAGTTTTCTATGCTTCTTAACAAATTACCACAAGCTCAGTGGCTTAAAACAACGCAGAGTCATTGTCTCCCAGGTTCCGTGGACTGGGAGTCAGGGCCAGTTTAGCAGGATCCTCTGTCCAGGTCCCCACAGCTTGAGGCCAAGACATCAGGAGGGCTTCCTTCCTCTCTGGGGCTTGGTGTTCTCTTCCAGACTTCCTGGTTGGTGGCACAGTTTGTGTCCTTGTGGCTGTGTGACTGAGGCCCTGTATGCTTGCTAACCATCAGCCAGGGGCCTCTCTTAGCCCCGAGGGGCCCCCAGGTCCTTGCCGCACTGTCCCACTGGCAGTTCACACCATGGCAGTGTGCTTCCTTCCCGGCCAGCAGGCGTGTCTCTGACTTCTCCCACTGCAGCTTGCCACGGGAGTCTTACATAACTAACCTAATCATCGCATTCGCAGGTGTCGCCCACACTCAAGGGGAGCACGCCAGGGGGTGGGAATTGGGGGAACTACATTAGGATTCTGCCTACCCAGTTCAGATGAACTTGACTTTGAGACCAAGATGAACTTGACTTGGAGTCCTGGCTCTATCCGTGACTTGGGGTGTGGCCACGGAGAATTCTTCTTGCGCACACTTGAAATCTGAGAGTCTCCTTATGTATGAAGGAGGGACAACGGTGCCAGTCTCGTGGGCTGTTGTGAGGAGTAGAGCAGTTGAACTGGCAGCCACTGCCAGTTGCTAGGAGCGCAGTCAATGGCAGCTCCCTCCCCCACCTTTGCCAGCAGTGTCTCCTGCAGAAGGAGAACATGGGAGGGGTGGTGCACGTGCAAGGTGCCTGGCCAGGCTCCAGCCTGACTTTGAGCAGGGCCCGCCTCCCCTTCCCCTTCTCCCAAATGGTAAGAATCGCTACAGCTTTGCCCGGTGAAAGGCGAAGATGAAAGAAGATCCCTAAACAAGCAACAAAAATGCTGTGGAAAGGCCTTCCTCCCTGTTCAGCGGGAGGCCTGGTTCTCCTCTTCCCAGAAGCCAGATTCCTGGAAGGAGGGGCCCCCACCCCTGCGGAGCTGAGCCAGGCAGTGGAGGTTGCAGGTGTCTTTTCTCCTGGGCCATCATCATCTGTTGGTCCATTTGGCACCTGGGCGTGTTCTCTGTCCTGACCCTCAGGAGAGTCTCGTACAGACTAGGATTTTCCTAGCCAGACAGGGCAGGGACCGCTCTATGCAGCCCCCAAATACAAAACTTAGATGTGACCTGACAAGTCCCAACTGTGATGATTCTTGGGCACGTGAACAACTAAAAGGGCATCTTGCCAACCAGGGGCCTTGTATACATTTAGGGCATTCCCCGGCCTGGATGTTGAAGCGTACAGAAATCAGAGGAATGGAGGGCCAGGTCTGCAGGCTGAGCCTTCCTTCCCACTTCAAAGGCAGGCGCCAAGTTGAAATTCCACTGTCTGCTCTACATGTCTAGCCTCACCTGCCCGGGAATGCCATGGGCCCCTTCCCAGGGGGAGCCGCCCGCCTGCCCAGCTCCATCCCTCAAGACTCACCTCAGAGATGTCCTTCCCATGAAGCCTCGAGCACATTCCTTCCTTCATTCAATCCACCAGGCACTGATTCTTCCAGGCAAAGGGGTGTATGTCCAATCAGAAGGTTCTCCCAACTGCACAAAATGGACCTAGCCCTGCTATGGGTGACTGGGGCGGGGGTCGGACAGGAGCCACCTGTGTGAGGTACCCCGGAGCTCCCCAAGCATGATGTTGAGACCCCCAGTCTTGTGGGGGCTTCCTGAGAAGGTGACTAAGTGGGCGGGGCTGTGGTGTTTGCATCGCCTTCTCTGGACAAGGTCAGGCCTGGGTCCTGGGAGCCTGGCCAGGGCCAGCCCAGAAGCGGACTTACCGTGACTCCGAGGAGCCAGAGCTCTTCTTTGCAGGGGCCCCTCCTAGGCCCAGAGTCTAACTGTGTATTTGTAGTTGTGTATTCTTTTTCTTTACGAGGGTTTGTCTAATTGCACAAACTTCAGGGCCCAGTGAACTCTGGACCTGTCCCGGGTTGGGCCACAGATATAAATATCACACAGGCAGGACTTCCGGGTGGAGATGGGGCCCCCTGTGACAGAAAGTCAGGGCACACCTCTGCGGGCAGCCTGCTTTCCTCCAGCAGGCCTCTGTAAATTAAGCCATATGGGGACAGGGACAGTGGGCGTCTGCCACTGAAACAGGGCCAGCCTCTAGGAGTGGAATTGGGGATCCCTCCTGGCTGAAGCCGCCCCCTGCTCCTGGAACCTCATTGCACCCCAGGCCAAGTAGAGGCCTCCCAGGGAGGGTTGTGAGTGTATTTCCTTTTCCTTCTCTACTCTCCAGCCCCCTCCCAACTGGCCTGTCAGGCTCCAGCCAGCAGCCCTGATCCCTGGTGGCAAGCTCGGAGCCCTCCAGCCTGGCTGCCTGAGTTTCCCGAGGGAAATCCCAGAGGAACTCCCACCCCTGCCTCCAGCGTCCCCACTGGTCAGCAGCCCCGCCAGGCCCTCCCGCCCAGGCGTGGGCTGGCTGTCAGAGAGCTCATACCCACACACAGGGAGTCTGCAGGCTGCCTCCGGCCTCACAGCCCGGGGCTGCCAGGCTCATCTGTGTGGGCCTGAGGCCCGTGGTGGGCACTCGGCGTTTGCTAAGAGGTTTTCCATCATGTGTTAATGAGCTTTGGCAGCAGCCCTGTGCCTCAGGGCTCGGCTGGAGACGCAGGTTCTGAGAGGCTGGGCAGGCAGGGCTGTCGTCTACGGCTGGAACATGCTCCGTGCTCCTCCTGACTGTAGGTCACACCCCACAGTGCTTGTCTGCTCAAAGTGGAATGTGTGCACGGGGGGCAAAAGGCAGCTTCTCGACCCTGCCCCCTGGTGCTGGGCCGGCACCTGTGACTGCGGCACATGACAGTACACCCATCTTTTGTCCCATCCCTGTCCCAGCTGGAGCCACCTTGCACCAGCTCACCCACACAGCTGGCCACACACGTGCCCTGTCATTCAGTGACAAAAGCATTTCAGGATTGCAGCTAAAGTTGCAGAGTGCCTCTCCTCTAAGGGCAGACACGCAGGGAGGGGTTCATCGGACCCCGTACCACGGGCACTCTCCTGCTTAACCTATTCCTCACCGGTGGAGGTGGGTCCTGCGATTATCCCGGTGTTTGAAGCAGGAAAACGAGGCCCAGGGGGGTTAAGCAACTTGTCAAGCATCAACAGCCCATAATAGGTTCAGCCAGCTGCCAAACTGGCCCCCAAGTGGCCCGGTCCTGGCCACCACTGAGTTGGGTGTCGTGTAAGTAAAGGTATGTGCTTTGGGACCAGATAACTGAGTTCAGACCCTGCTCTCTTCACTTGCTCTTTGTAGCATTTCCTTAGAGCTTCAGCTTCCTCCTTCGTAAAGTGGGGACATCGGTATCCACCTCCTGGGTTTTCAGAAGGATTTGGCGGTAGACACAGTGGTGGTGTGGCATGGGGGCCCCCACAAAGGCTGCTCTCAGTTCCCCGTCCTTCCTCCTCGCAGGCTGACAGTGGGCAGAGGGCGTGTGAGTGAGTGACAGCTCCAGGATGAGGGGGGCAGGGAATCAGGGAGTCGTGGCACTGACAGGAGGGGGGCTGGGACAGTTCACCCCTGACGGCCTTGCGAACGAGGGTGTGGAGAGCCACCTTGCCAAGCGCAGTAGCCTCCATCTAACATCTTTATTTCTTTCAGCAGATTCCCCCAGGGCCTGTTTCAAATCAAGTTAATTCTGGTGTCTAAAGACATAAAGCCCATAACTCAGAGGCGTTAGATGTAAAATATTCAGCCGTCCGTGGACACAGTGCTGGCTCCCGGCCGCGGCTCGTGCCGCAGACCTGGGTGGCGGCGCCTGGACAAGCTTCATCTTCCGCCTGTGGCTTGCGTGGCTAGAAGTGGGCCCCTGTCTGCAGGCAGGGGGCGGCGCAGCCTGGGAACGGGAGCGTGGGGGTCTCCACCAGGAGGAAACGCGGCTGGTGGAATAAGGAAAGCCCTGTCCTGAGGCCAGGTGGTGGCTGCTCACGGTGGGGCCTGGGGGCGTGCTGGAGGGCCGAGGTCTCCGTGCGGGCCAGCCTTCTTCCCGAAACATCAGATTTAGGACGGACAGTGTGTGTGGAACTGGAAACGGAGTGCAGACAGGCCTCTGGGGTTCTCCTTTTTTTTCTTGTTGCCATCAGTTCAGCCTGTGGACGCAGTGGCGGGGTTTGCTTGGGTTTTTGAGTTGGTCGAAATGGAGCTTGTCTGGCAGAGGTGGCACCAGGTCCCTGGCTGCGGGTCTTGGAGTGCAGCCCCTGGATCCAGCTCCATTTATCATACTACAGTTGGCTCATGCGTCCGGGAGTGACTTGTTGGCTTAGGAGGGCTGATGACAAGCAGTGCGGATCATTGGCACCGCGTGAACAGAGAGGCAGTGCGGGTTCCGGCCGCAGCCTTTCAGCTTTGTTTCTGGGCATCCTGGTAGCCTTTCTGGGGTGTTTCACCTTTGGGGGGGATGGGAGTGCAGAGTGCGTGTTCTTGCCACCGTGGACATAAAAACGGGGGGCCAGGAGAGAGCGATGCCCCCTGTGTCGCCAGCCCCACAGAAGCTGTCTTTGGAAAAAAGTTCAGTACAATTAAACTGGCATGAATTGAGCAGAGACTGGACTAGAGGCTGAGACTCAAAGATAAGTAAGTCTCGGAGCTGGCCCTCTGGCTCAGGGGGAGATGCAATTTGAATGTCACGCCGGAAGTTGCAACGATGAGGGTGCGGGCAGAGTGTCGTGTGCTTCCAAGGGAAAGGGGGCGGCAGAAGACTTTTGGGAGTTCACAAGGGACAAGGGCGTAGGAAACCGCCAGACAAGGGGAAGAGTTGGAACCCGGACATGGTCCGGAAAAGCACGGCGTGGATGAGGACCCCACACAGCTCCGTGGCGTTGGAGGACGCAGCCAGCCACGAGACTCGGGTCAACAGGAACTAGGCCTCGATGGCTGACACACTGGAGGTGAGCACCGTCCAAGGTGCTGTCGGCCCATGTCACCAGATCAGAGTCTCATGTCGCTAGATCACTCGGGCAGGTGATTTCGAGGGAGGCAGTGACAAGGCTTCTTTAGGAAATAAAATTGCAAGATTGGCTAGTGGCTGACATCTAGGCAGGGTGCAGAAGAAGGAGATGGGACACCCACCACGGAGGATCCCCGCCAGAGGGTGGGGCAATAAGACAGGGAGAGGAGGTGGAGGAGGGCCACCAAGGCAGGCTGATCATTTAGCGTGAGCCATACCAAGTCTGGCGCCTGCTGGACATCCAGGCGGAGGTGTCCACTGGGCAGTGGGTCTGAAGTCGCAGACGCTGTGGGCTGGGGATCAGAGCCTGCACGATGCTGAAAGCCACGGGGGTGCGGAGGTCGGGGAGAAGTGCGAAGACAGGGAGTGAGGGCGGAGGAGAAACTCGGAGCACCCTGACGAGAGACTGAGAAGGACAGTTGCAGAGAAATTAGGAGAGAAAGGCAGCGGAAGACAGAGTAGGAATCTTGGAGAAGAATTGCAAAGGTCCTGGATGCTGAGCTGTTTCCCTTGAAATGTCGGAGCTCAGGACACTTCAGGGCGGTTCCCAATAGTCGATGGGGGAAGACACCCATCTACGCAGAGAATTTGAGGCCTCTGAGCCGGGGGGTACCCCAGAGTGATGTCTTCGGGCTTTATTTAACGTGTGCATTCCTGAGCCTAGGATTGAAAACTTCTGGTCCAGAGCTGCGGCCTGTCCTTCGGAACTCAGGCATCCTCTGCCCTGAGGGTCCCCTGCCCCACACACAGGCAGGCAGGAAATCCCTTCCCAAAGTGATGCACGGTTGAGCTCACCTGGGGCCAGTCCAGGGACCTCAGCACGCTCCTGGGCCACGGGCCCTGTGTTGTTTGCAGAGGGTTGACACACCCCTTCCCTCACACAGCCGGACTCTGCCTTCGCACCTGAACACACACCTCTGAGGAGACACACCCATGGTCTGGGTCCACGTGGGTGCCCAGTGTGGTGCAGACTCGGGTGAGAGGGAGGTGCTCCTGCAGTGGCCCCCCCAGGGGGTCGGCCTCCCCGAGCCTGGCCCGGCCAGCGGGCGCCTGTCGGCACTGCACAGCATGTGTGATGGTGGCAGGACCCAGTGGCTTCGGCGCTGAGGCTCTGAAAGCTGGCAGTCCTGTCCTAATCCCAGCTCTGCACTGAGGGCCTGGGCAGCCCTGGGCAAGTCACTCACCTTCTCAGGACCTCCGTGTTCCCATCTGTAAGATGGGGTCGATGCCAACAGCAGCACCCACATCAGAGGGTAGTTGTGAGGACTCGCTGAGTTAACACTTAAAGCAGCCAGGTGACAGAGGTCCCACCGAGTGCTCGCTGCCAGTGGCAGTGATGGCTGCCATTCTAGCCATTGCGTTGGTTGGCATGGGAGCAGCTGGGGCTCCCCTCCGCAGACTTTGGTCCTGTGTCCCCTGCCCACCTCCGGAGACTGGTGAGAGACAGGACAACTGCAAACTCTTAGGACAGAGGAGGCCCCCTCCACGTTTGGGCTTCATTTAGATGGACTGGGGAGGGGGCCCCTCCTCCCCGTCAGCCGCCCTGGGCAGGAGTGGTGGGGAGTTGATGAAGACGCCCCCGGACAGGAGATTAATCTAGTGATGTCCCAACACTGATTGCTGCCTAATCACCTGTGCCTCCCCCCACCTGTTTCTAGCCGGCTTCCATCCGGCCTTTCCCAGGCTCCCAGCGAGCAGCATCCTGCTGCATTTCGGGCCTCTCCTCCCTCTCTCTCCCTCCCTCTTTCCCTCTCTCTCTCTCTCTGTCTCTGGCTCTTCATGCCTTTCACCAGCATTTCTCTTGCTTAATGGTGAGGAGCTGGAGTATGGCTTCCCATTAACTTTTATGCTCCCCATAAACGGCCTGCTTGATTCACAATGACAGTTGTTCCGCGCTGTTCCTGAGGGTTCCTCCGTCGTCCTCTTGCTCACAGCCAGCCAGTCACCGCCACATCCCAGCCCACAGCGCCCCACTCGTGGGCCCTGCTGTGGCTGTGGAGGGAGGGAGGCTGGCATTCACATTTTGTTTGCTTGTTTCTTTTTCACACAAGCAAAGCCCCAGGCTTTAGCACCAAACCTCCTGGAGGGAGCTGAGGCTCAGGCAGCTGGGCCTGGGAACTGAAGGGCCCGGGGACAGGAGAAGGACCAGGGGCCACCTCCCCTGGAACCTGGAGCCACCAACAGAGGCTGGGGTGTGTGCATGGCCTCGTGAACACATTGGAGTGGACATGGGAGGACAAATGAGGGTTAGGGGTCATGTCCCCCAGACCCTGAGTCTGGACACGGCCAGGAGGACGTGGGTGAAGCAGCTCTGGGAAGGCCACTTGGAGAGGGCTCTAGTGTCCCCACACCAGGGCTGCTTTCCAGGGGCATGGATGATGGGTCTGAAGGTGGACGGAGATAGGGGCACCGATCGGCCTTGGGGAGCCCTCCTTCTCTGCCCCAAGTCAGCCAGTGACCTCAAATGAGGCTGTTGGCCCGGAGCCTGGGTTCCATCTGGCCTCCCTGCCTCCACTCGGTCCCCCACCCTGCAGAACGCCAGGTCTCTTTTCAAAAGCAAGTCTGATCCTGTCTGATCACTTGTTTAACTCTCATCCACCGTCCCTTCAGTGCTGAGGCCCCGCCACTCGCCACCCCTCCCGCTTCTCTGCCTCCAGCTGCCTCGTGGGCCCCCTTTCGCCTCCCCGGATGCCCCGGGCCTCCAGCCCCTCCCCTCTGAGCCTCAGCAGCGCTGTTCCCTCCACCTGGAAGTCCGCCCATCTTCACCTTGCACGTCCCTCAGGGCTCAGCTCTGGTGTCAACTGCTAGGGTGGCTTTCCTAGCCCAGCGACTGCCCCCCCAGGCCCCCTCGGTGCCAACTCAAAGTCGAGAGACCCTGGCTCGCTCCCCACCGAAGCCCCGTGTGCAGCGGGTGCCCAGCACGTGGCAAGCCCCTGGGGCGTGGGTGCTGACTGGAGCTCGGGGGGACTGGAAGGCTGTGAGTGCGATGCCTTCACCAGCACTGGAGGGGCCCTCCTGGGGCGGATGGGATGAACGTGCTTGCTCTGGCTTCAAAGGGACGGGAAGGTGCACGGTGCAAAAACAGTGAAGTCCTTCCCAGAAGGCCACCAGGCAGTGGGCTGGGCAGAAGAGCACTGAACCTGGAGTCAAGAGACCAGGGCTCCAGGCTTCACTGTCACCTGGAAATGGCTCTTGTCCCGCACAGGCATTAGGTTCTTAGTGTGTAAAGTAAATGGAACGAAGTAGGTGGTCCCTGGAGTCCCTTCTGGAAGTCTGTTTGCACACTACGGTTCTCCTTCCCTCACGCAGGCCCTTCAGCAAAAACTCTCGGGTTAGTGCAGCGTAACTTTCCGGAGACATGCCGGGGCACGCCAGCGGAGAGCCTGGAATCGGCGGCGGTCTGCTTCATCCCTTGGCGTTTCATATTTGCTCCTCGTTAAAGGAGAGAAAGAAACAGAGAAGAAGAAGAAGAAAAAAAACGCTCCGATCTTGGTACTGAGGTTTCATCCGAGCCGCAGTCACAGAGCAGACCTGAGTAGAGAAAGCACAGAGACAGTAACTAGGCACGTGCTTCCCCGCGTTAGGAGAGAAGATGAGCTATTGGTTGGGGAAATCTCCCCGGCTCCGTTCAATTATGAATCTCGGCAGGAAGCCTGGAAAATCCCAGCAGCTCTGGAGCGAAGGGTTGGAGGAGGTGGAAGGCTGGTGCTGCGGGTTCTTGAAGAATTTGCCGAGTGACCTGAGGCATGGTGGGTGGCCAGGCCAGGGTCCCACCTCTTGCCAAGGGCCAGGGTGGTTGGCCAGGAGCTGGGTGGTGAGATGGGGGGCCTCTCGGACGTTAGAGGCATCTGAGGTCCTCCCAGCAGGCATCTCTAATGTGGGAGGAGACTTGGTTCCTTGGCCACCGGCGGGTAAGAACACGTTCTCTTATTGGAATGGAGGGGACGTCCCCACTTAGGGGCACTGTCTCCATGCTGGCCACGAACGGTCTCATTTCCTTATTCCTCCTGGGAACTGTGGGAGGCCCACTCGTAGCCGCACTTTGTCCACCAGGAAGCAGTGACACTGTGCGATT
>PVKM010013925.1:0-29662 GCA_004027735.1 Carollia perspicillata | reverse complement strand
GGTTGTTTTTTGAATGATAACATATATCAGAAGGTGGTCACCTGACCTGAGGGACTGTTGTTTCTGTTCCTGTATTTTTGTGGCCCTGATGATGAAAATAACCCCAGGGTCTGAATAACTGGATGTCTCTGACCACCAGCTGGACTGACAGAGAAAGATAAAGCTGCTCACTGTCTCCACATGGAGACTTGAAGCTGGCTAAGATCAAGCTGTGACCTCTGCTATAGAAGACTTCCCAAACTTTCAAAGGATCCACACGGATCTTCAACTACTGACTAGAGCTCAGGGGAAGTTCTTCTCTAAAGTACAGTCCTGGAACTCTCGCCTCGTGGATGAGACATTTCCGATGTGCTTTTAGAATTGGCTGTGTATTAGTTTTC
The DNA here is from genome assembly GCA_004027735.1 of Carollia perspicillata. Classification (NCBI taxonomy): domain Eukaryota; kingdom Metazoa; phylum Chordata; class Mammalia; order Chiroptera; family Phyllostomidae; genus Carollia; species Carollia perspicillata. Next base: position 29,282 of record PVKM010013925.1, on the reverse strand, counting down.
AAATGTGATCGAGCTGGAGACTTCCTTCCCTTTAGAAATACTTGAAAAGAGGAAGAACAAAAAGAATAAATCCATCCCCTCCAACAAAAAGACAATGTTCAGTTAACCTCGTTCCCTCAAATGTCCATGCCTCTTTGGCTCACCGACTGTCATGCTTTGCTCCTTCAGAGCAAAAAAGCTTTCTTTGAGGTTCAGAGGTTGAGTCTGATCTGTCTCCCCAGAGACGCAGGGTTACTCTCCCCTGCACAGGAGGGCTCTGGAGTGCTGTTGTTGATCTCCTTTGAGAGGGGCTTTGTTTCCTAATGAATGAGTTGTGAAATGAGTTCCTCGAGGCTCCTTAGGAGACAGATGAGGCTGCCTGGTCTTCCCAATGTCGACATCGTCTGTCTGTTGCACATCAAAGCGAAACCAACACCTAAGCAAATCAATTCATCCCTACAACTTCTGTAAAGCATTAACTGCCCAAAGCAAGTGAAGGAGAAAACAGGACGGTGGTGTGACTCACGCTTTAGGTAAAGAAGAACAGTGCTCAGTTTGCAGCCTGTTAAAATTATTTTCAGGTGGCAGATTCTTTCTATTGTTAAAAGTAGACCATTGGCTAAGATCAAATTTTGGTTAAGTGAAAGATGCAACTTTTCAAAGTCATGCTTGGAATGAACTTTGACTAAAAGAATTCAAGTAAAAATATGGAGTTTTCTAGGTAGAATTTTGTATCATTGGGTGTCTTATTGCCAGGGAATTTATGCATTCGAGTATGTTTTTCCTAAATTCAAAGAGAACATGTCTATAGGACTATAGAACTAATGATGCGGAAATCATATTGAGAATATAAAGAGGAGGAAACCTATGATGCTTCTTCAAGTTCAAGTTCACTTGGCAGTCAAACAAACAAATAAACAAACAGATAAAACACTCACTTGCCATTCCCATCGGGGACTGGAAGATACTGAAAGTTGAAATGTTCGGCTGCTTTAATAGGGGCTGCAATCTCCTGTTCCAAACTGTCATTAATAGACTAGATCTATTGAGCTCAACACTTAAACCGTGTTTAATATTTCCCAATCAAATACACTTTGGCCACAGTCATAGCTGACAACTATGAAATAGATTAGCTTGCTCTGTTTTGATAGCTGAAATAACAGGAACCAAATATGAGAAATCAATGGCTATTTTGCTCATTTCATCAACTATGTGACTCCTCAACTGTTCAACTATCGTCAATTATCGCAGCTGAAAGAAGACCGGAATCCCCATAGAATAGTTGCTTCCACACTCTCTGGGCCAGGTCATTTTTTTCCGGTACCCGTTTCTGTAAAATGTGAGGCATAGGGCATCTTTCTCTGTTTCAGGGACTCTATCGTGGTACCCTTCATCAATCAAGCTTTCTAACTAAAGTTTTCAGAGCTTGCTCAGGGCTTTATCCAGTTTCCCCTTTAGTACATAAAAAAATTTTTCAATAGAATAAAGATGATTGGATATCTTATGCTTTTCTTTATTTTTTGAATAATAAGCATCTGTGTTATTCTTTTTCTGTTTTTCATGTTTCAAGTCTGTTGCTTCAAGGTCTCTTTGTAAACTTGGGGAATAGCAGCTTTTCTGCTAAATTATAGGTGTTAGGAGAACCTGACCATTTCTTACTTGTCTCCTATTGATCAGAGAGCCTGACACAGCACCTTGAACTTGGAGGGCAGTCTAATTTTTGTTGGATGATTGGATGGATTTTCAACCTGGACTGATTTTCACCAGAGAATTACAACTAATTTAAAAAGTAAGAACGATGGTGTTTGGCTAATTGAGTAACTGCAGGATTATCTGCAATGAATAGATCTCCCCAAATTAAATTACATGAGAGACTTCTCATTTTCCGTAAGACTAGAGAGCAAGATATCATGGTACTCCAAGCCACCATAGCTTATTACATTTATATATTAAAATAATTTGGATACTCTTCTTAAATGATTGGTTCTGTAAACTGGGCTTTACTTTGGGGACCCGTTAATCACAGATAAGAATTATTCTTAAAAGACAGACCCACTCTCATTTTCAACAATGTAAAACTATTCAGGTGACTGCAGTGGTAACAATTCCTCATGCTCATGTCATGCACAATCAGTTGTATAAACTACAGAGATATTGATGAAAGTAATACCAAGAAATGTCCAATCAGCATAGAGCTGCCTGTGCTGATGTGGACTTCAACGGTTCCATCTTCTTATAAGTTTTCATCCACAATTCTGCCCTATAGTATCTGCATCTAATACATGCAGTAATAAATACTTTGGTTCCTTGGTACAATACATATTACATTTACCTGTCAAGCTAGAACTTTAGCATATTCCAAGAGTTATGGCAATTCCTGAAGTTAAGAACAATTTTTTCCTTGGTTACAGCCAGTCCCCGAGTATAGTCAACTTAGAAATCTTTTGTTTATTTTTATTGCATTTCAAAAAATAGTGCCAGTTATGAAGTATCATTCTAGAAACTTTTCATGTAATGCCTACTCCACATGAGACCCAGTGCTCTGTGCTGGAGATGCAGGATTGCATGAAACAGACTCGATTCTTACGCCTGTGGGTCTTGCATTCCAGCAGAATGAGACAGGCAGTAAAAACACAGAAAGTCATTAAGGAGATGCTCAGTGCTCCACAGAGTGAAGTGAAGAGTGAGAGGAAGATGGGGCAGTAAGGACAAATGTCAGCCTTAGAAAAGGCCTCCCTGGAGTAGGGTACCTTACAACCTACCCCGCCAAAAAAAAATTATCCAGGATGTATAGAAAATTATACATCCTTTAAAGCAAAGTACAACCCTGGTTGCAAAGCCCTGTGACTCAGACAGCACATGTTTTTGGGTTTTTTTTTTGTGTGTGTGTTTGCTTGTTCATTTGTTTGTACATGTTTTATACGAAGGACACAGCAGGGACCCAACAGTGTCAGGAGTGCCGTATTTGAAGTTCAGTTCGAGAGGAGTGTTTGACATTGATTTTCTTGAGATCTGAACCCCTTCCCCAGAAGCCTTATATACAGGGGCCTTCCTCTTCCCGCCACCTACCCAAATGCATTAATGCTCAGAGGAGTTCCGACTCCCTCATGTGAGGCATCATCGAAGTCTCACAGAACCTTATACTGTAGCTGTTGTATGTTACCCTTGCTTTTAAAACTATCTTTTAAACCTTTCTCTAAATGTCCTTGCTGCATCTCCTAGGAGTGTCAGCAAAATATTCTGCAAAGGACCAAAGGGTAAATATTTAGGTTGAGTCAGCCACATGTAGTCTATACTGTATCATCTTCTTTGCTTTCTTCATAACCCCTTAAAGATGTAAAAAAATCATCCTTAGCTCAAAGGCGGTCTGTGGGCTGGAGGCTGCCCTATGTCTGAGTTTGCTGACCATGTCTAGATTACTTTAGAACACCATCAGTGACAGGCAGTGTTTTAGCAACAAAGTTTACTTAGGCAAAAATTCAGGACACACACACAGAGGCACATTTACACACTCACACATGGTATGGAAGAATTCCATGTGAAGAAACAGATGGCACGGTGGTTCTCCATCCTGGCTATACATTAGAATCATCTGAGAAGCTCTTTTAAAATATTATGCTCAGGCCCCACAACAAACTAATTGAATCAGAATGTCTGGATGGGAGCCCAGCCTGTGTCTTTTAAAGCTCTCCAGGTAATTCTATTTTGTAGCTTAGTTAAAAATGAATGTGTTAGAGCTATGGTCCTCGAACATTAGCTTCCTTCAGAATTACCTGGGGGTTGTTAAAATTTGGGTTGGTGCCCCACCTCCAGAGTTTCCCATTCAGTGGGTCTGGGATGGGCTCCTGGACTTTGTATTCGTTAACAATTTCCCGGGTTTCATTGAGCCTACAGATCTGGGACCACACTTTGAGGACCAATGTCACAGAAAACGGAAAAGTGATCCTGGCGAGAGCTTTCCTGTAGGTGAGATTTTTTTGGTTAGTTGTGTTGGTTGGTGAGTTAATTGGTATTTTTGTTTGTTTGTTTGTTTTCCTTGGCTTAGGAGTCCTAGGCTTCAAGTAAAATAAAGTTAAGAGAGCAATTTGAAGGTGAGGATCACGTGAAGGCACAGAATAAGCTCTTAACAGATATCGGTTGAGTTTAGGACACAGCAAAGGCTACAAGGACAGGGGAGGTAAATGGCTTTGCTCTCTTGGTAGGGAAAGAAGAAATCCTGAGTAAACAGCAAAGACATTTCAAGACTGCTTTGAACGTATCTCCCCGAACAGAGAATGTTTACATTGAAAAAACCTACTAAAGCCAACACTAGCAGTCAGAAGCCTTAGCAAACTACACACTCTGGATCCAGTATTTGGGAATTGCATTCAAAGCAGAAAACGCACTAACCTTCAGCAAAGTCAATGCTACAGAGTCTGGCAAAAGTGCATTCTCTGTTGAAATGCTCAGGTATGGGAGTCGACATGCTCGTGTAGACTTCATTTAATAAGCAGAGAATCCCACTTATGCCACGTGGTTTTAGATACTCCTCTCCTCGTCTGCTGCAGGACAACCCGATAACCACTTGTTATTCGTAGTGTGGCCCCTGGACCAGCTGCCTCGCTATTTGTTAGGAGCTGGTGAAAAAGAGCCTCCTTATAACTTCAGTAGGCAGTAGATGCTTTTGTCTTCCTGGACCCTTTCTCAACTTAAAAAAATGAAAAGTATATTTTTATGATTATGTTGATATACATATATTAATATTATACAATATAACTTTTTTCTATTTTAAGATAAATTAAAACATTGTCCGGGGCCCCTAAGACCGTGTCTCACGAACAAGGTGGTCCTGCTGAGAAACACAGGATCTTAGGCTCAACCTCAGAGCTACCAAGTTAGAATTCACATTTTGACAACACCTCCAAGTGACTCGACTGCACATTAAAAGTCTGAGAAGCACTGTGTATAAAGTTCACTATAGCTTGACAGATAAACTAGGTATAATTCTGATTTGTTCATACCTTCTGATTCCTGAGAATTTGCTCCACTGTCTGCTGTGGTTGCCCAGAACCCCCACTGGCCTTGGGGCTGTGCTGCCAAAATGTACAAGAGTTTTCCATCAGGGCGAATATGGAGGATGTAAGGGGAATTACACCAATGTTCGACTCTTTTAAAATCACTGAGGGGTTTCGACATATGAGATTCTAGCAGCCACTGAACATTTCTGACTGCTTAGAATAGTTCACAGAAACTACGTGGAATCCTAACACCCTTTTTTCTGATAATTCTGACTGTGGCCATTATTACACGATAACACCAGTGACTATTGACTTGAGTGTGAGTTGAAGCACCCATTCCTCACTGACCATAGAATGCACGAGGGTTTTGTTCCAGATCTATTTCAAAAAAAGTTATGATCATAATGTAAAAACTGCTCATTTGTGTTGAAATATAGCTTCACATCAAAGAGAAAAAACTAACTCAATAGCATGGAATTTATCACCAGTATTTGGGATGGCTATTCTAGAGTGTCTCATCTCAACAACTCTCAAACACTTTCAGTAGTAAAGTTACTTTAAAATTGTAAACATTAAAAAGTAAACAAAAAATGAACTCAAAATGGGTCCTAGACCTAAATGCAAACCACATAACTATAAAAGTTATAGAAGATAGAACAGAAGTGAATCAGGGTGACTTTGGATTTGAGGATAACTTTATAGCTGTAACACCAAAAGCATGTGCCATGAGAGAGAAAATTGGTAAATTGGACTTTATTAAAATCTAAAAAGTCTGTGTCTGTTCTATAAAACACTGCTTTACAGAAAAGAACAACAAAAAAAAAAACAAGTCACAGACTTGGAGAAAATATTTGAAAAACACTTATGATAAAGAACCATTATCTGAAATACACAAATAACTCTTAAAATACAACAACAAACAGAAAATAAACCACCTAATTTGATTTTATTTTTTAAAAGATTTTATTCATTTATTTTTAGAGGGGAAGGGAAGGAGAGAAACATCAATGTGTGTTGCCTCTCGCATGTCCCCTACTAGGGACCTGGCCCACAATCCAGGCGTGTGCCCTGACCAGGAATTGAACCAGTGACCCCTTGCTTTGCAGGCCAGCACTCAATCCACTGAGCCACACCAGCCAGGGCAAAACCACTTATTTTTAAAATGAGTAAAATATCTGAACAGACACTTCACTGAAGAAGACATGCAGATAACAAATATACATATGAAAAGGTGTTCCACAGTATATGTCATTAGAAAATAGCAAATTAGAAAAACAAGATGCAACTACATATCTTTTAGAATGACTGAGATCCAAAATACTGGCAACACCAAATGCTGACTAAGACAGAGAGCAGCAGACACCCTCATTCATTGCTGATGGAAATGCAAAATGGCACGGCCACTTTAGAAGACAGTTTGGTGTTTCTCACAGAGCTAAACATAGTTTTACCGTGTGATCCACCAATGCACTTCTAGATATGCATTCAAATGAGTTGAAAACTTACATCTACCTGACAAATAACAGTAAGCATTTGTCAAAGTCCTTAAAACTACACAGCACAAAGAAAGAACCCTAACAGAAACTTATGGGCCTTAGTTAATAGTAATGTATTGAAATTGGTTCATCAGTTCTAACAAATACATCACACTGATGCTGATTGCAGGGGAAGATGCTGTCAATATGGCAATGTGCATGTGAGGGGAAATCGTGGGCCCTAGGAGAGAGTATATAGGAACTCCGTACGTCCACTCAATCTTCTATAAACCTAAAGCAGCTCTAAAAAATAAAGTCTATTCATTAAAACAATTAAGATAAAAGAATACATCACTGCTACATGAGAGGAGCACAGAAGACTTGGAATCGAACCCCCACCCCCTCGATTCCTCTCAAAAGCCATCACTCCATGCAGGCTACTGAACTCATCAAACTTTTTATAGCAAAACAAAGTGAAGTTGACCTTAACTGGGTCCTAGACTTTACTCTTGACAGCCTCGGGGCCTGGACCACATGCGCAATTACTGTGCAAGAAAATCTGGATGAATTCAGCAAGAGAAATCACAGCCACTACATACTAGGAAATATTTAAACTATTTTTGCTTTATTTTATTTAATCTTTACAATAATCTTTGACATGTGTTGTAACATAATCTTCTTATGGGGAAAAAGAACTCAGAAAAAGCATGTGATTTTTAAGTTATATAGCAAATTATTGTGAGAGTCAAGTTTCAAACTCTGAGGTATTACATACTTGTGCTCCTTCCACGAAGCAAACTTGTCCTCAGTTCTGTGAGGATTCCCTTTAGTTAAAACCTTGAGGGGTTTTGTGTGACACTGTACATTGATGCAATGTAATTCAACATTTTTTCCAGCAAAATAGCAACATGTTTTCTCTAAAAATTAACATTCTCATCATACCTGTCCTGTTCAAACATGCCCTACTCCAGTCAAACATAACCCACATCTTGTTATTTGAGGGTATGAGCAGCAATAGCTATCACGGGAGCACGATTTTGTGGTCAAGATTAAAACCAGTCAAAGGTATTTTTCCCTGGGGAACCAAATGGTAGCATACTTGAAAGAAAAGAGGTGTGTAAAGGAATCAGGTAGTACTATCCAAAAGACAAGAAAAAAAACCAGAAGTCTAGAGATCTGCCCCACCCTCCGCACCCCCCTGAATTATGAGATGAGCAATCCAGGTACCAACAGAAATGGAATAATTTGAAGACAGAAGAACTCCAGCCAGCAGGGAGATGCACGGAGCTGGTGTGGGCTCCCGAGCTGCCTCATCCCTGCAGCTTTATCTGCTTCCTGAGAGGAGCCCATTGACCGGGTAAAACACATGAGACTCCCCTGGTTGAAGCAAACGCATGGAGAGGAGGTTCGTTCCTGTGATTGTCTCTCCCCAACAACAGTAATGATGGTATTTTTAAGGTGTGACTGTGTGCTCAACACTATTCTAAATTATAACAATCTCATCCAGTGGTCAAAGGGACCCAGTGAAAAAGGCAGTGCCTCCATTTTACAGATGAGGAAAGTGTGGCTCCAGAAGCTTAAACGATGTTCAGACAGTAAGCACGAGCGGGTGCCCAGATGCAAATTCTGCTACTTCCGAAATCGGTGGTCTCTGCCCCTGAAACACGCAACCTTGCTACTGAAGACTGGATGGTGATAAACCGCGACCCTCTCACATCTTTTAAAGCTGTTCCATTTACTTTGACAATATTAATACCCATAGTTAAAGTGAGACGAGGCTTTGGGATGGCAGGGAGCAAGGCAGTGCTGCACCAGGCTAGTCAAGGCTTTACGGGACACAACAGCCACGCGGTTGGCATCGCCAACCACTCTGGCAGTCCCCAAACTTACGTTGTTCCACCTCTGTGCCCCCAGCACCAAGTGCCTCGCCTGGAACTTAGTTGGGGTTTAACCGATGTCTGATAAAGACACGAGAAGGGTATGTTACTGGCACCATAGTGAAGAGAATGGACTCAAAGCCAAACACACTTACTGTATTTTTTTTTCAGACCATAAGATGCACCTAGGTTTTAGAGGAGGAAAATAGGGGAAAATTTTTTGGAGCAAAAAATGTGGTAAAATGTTTAATAACATAAATAACATAGTATTTCACCACTGTAAATGTAAACAGAACTCAACAGCAGCATTAACAACCATTATTCCTCCCAAATGAGCAGGGGGCGTGCGTCTATAGTCCAAAAGATAAGGTATGTTCCAATCTTTGTTCCACCTGCCAATTATTCAATGTATGACCCTGGTCAAGTTGTACAATCTCACTGAGCCTTAATTTCCTTGTCTATACCATGGACCGTCATCATACCCGCCTCACATTATTGGAATCATGAAAATGAGATTAGATATTGTCTGCTATATAAAGTTATACCTAGTAACTACTTTTGCATGTTCTATTTCATATAGCCTGTTGTTTGAAAGATTAAAAAAACACAATCAAACCTTTCCATTAAGTATACTAGAGATTATAATAGTTTCAATGTTAAAACATGTACTTCTATGATTGATATTAACAGATCTATCTTATTTAAAGTATTAATTTTGGAATACAGCAGATGATTTTCTCAATGAATATTAAGTGAAGTAGCAAAAGCAGCCTTCTTTGCAAATTAAAATTCCTGCCTTGCCAGTCCGGTATCTCTTCATCCCTCGACGTTTGTGCTTCCTGAGTACTTCAAGTTGTGGCCCGTCTGGGAAAGTCGCAGCAGACCTGGGCTCTGATTCATCAGTCACACTCCACAGATAGGAGGGCACACAGATAAAACCCATTAGGCCAGCAGGGCAGCCATTAATGTTTCAGTGGCAGTAATTAAATCCGGATGGAAAAATAACTACAAATATTTCCCCAAAACTGAACCAGATGTTTTGGCAACAGGATGAAGGCATAAACCTGAAAACCTCCACATGCCATGGACAAAGTCTCTTCAGAAGGAGCCCTCCGTGAGCTGCGGGCTGCATACGGTCTCGGCCTGCCAGCGGCTGTGACGTTAGAAACAGCAAAGAGCATCGGTCCTTGTGCGTAACTGCAGGCTGTCCAAGCACGCAAAGAAACAATGGGAGGAACTGTCAGTTTACAAAAGCCCCACTGATAATAAAGCAAAATGATGAACACATTTGTATTTCCAAGTGTGAGGCCACAATCGATTCACAGCGGCGCTGCAACGTAGTCATGCCTCATATATCATCTTTCTAGGTAGCTTACACAGGGTACGATTTCCTAATTAATAAGCAGTAAAAATATTAATTATCGCCATATTCATTTAGTGTTTAATTAACGAGTGAAAACTTAAAATGCATTTCCATGGCTGGTCAAAGGTGACCTGGGGGACCTCTAGAAAACCAACAACATTTTATATTTGATTTCTATTTTCGGATTGTTGGTTTTTCCCCTCCTGGTTTGCTTCCCTTAAGACACTCGTTCTGGCCTCTTTCTGCTCCCAGCATGTCCTTTAAATACCTACACGAAATGCTTTGCAGTGGGGCCGAGCTCACTCTTGTCCTGACCCGTCTATCTACCATGAAGCTGTCATGATAGATGGTCATGAAATGAGATGAGGTTGAGCTATTTGATCCATACAGATGTAAATTAAAACGGTGGCTCTGGTTTCCATCAGCAAGGCCAGCAGCAGAGGGTTAAGGAGCCCTGGGTCAGCTGGACTTTAATTCAGTGCACCTTGAGGTGCACTGTATCTCAGGTATCGCGAAGGCAGGAATAAGACGCTCTCTGGCCATCGCGTCCGCACGTGACTGTGGAGCGCAGCGTCGTGGCTCTGGCTACCCTCTCCTCAGGCTGCTGAATTTCATTCTGTCAAGTCAGTTGCTACCCTGGTACCTACCTCATTAGTGTTAATTTATCTCCAGTGTTAGGGAGGTTAATGCCACTGTTATTTTTTCTGCTACTGAGCTTTGCTATGTGTCTGTAGGATGATGTTCTGAGTAACATCATCATCAGAGGAAGGAATCACAGAAAGGACGTGCCTGAACAATAAATAACCTGTAAAAATAATGTGTCCTTCAGAGAGAGGAAATAAAGCAATATAATGTTAATTGGGGAGACTATGGAGGAAACATTTTTCATCCATCAAAAGAGACAGCATAATGGGTGCACATTCCTTAAAGCACAATATCACATAAAATCCTAATAAAGAACTGAAGCTCTGCTTTCCAAGCAGTTCCTATCTGTTCAAACAGCAATTCATGAAGAGTTACAGATATTTTCTAATTAGCCTTCATAATTCTCCTTGCCTTATTTTCTCTGTCGAACACTCCTTCATAACCCTGAGCCTCCCACGGTGGAAGAGCACAGCTAGGAGACACGTTTCCTTAACTCTCCCGGTGCCAACAGGCCTTATATTCCAAGCCAAAGACTCTCCCGAAGTGGTGACCAGCTCAATGACCCTTTTGTCTCCCCTCTTGCCTCCCCACATGCCCTACCCCCGGCTTATGATTTGTTCCATGGTTTGTTGATCTGATTGATAACAGCTAACTTCCCCAAATTCCTGTGTCTAAAGGTCCATGGAACGATAAACAATTTAGAATGTTAATTTGAAATCACCATCTAATCTCACTAGAGAGACAGGCTGGGGTGCTCTGTGGCTCTGTGATTGGATGATTTTCATTGAAAACACTGTTCTTGAAATTCGTTGGTAGATAATCAGTTCATTATTACAGAGTTTTTTCCCCTTGCAAAATCCTGTCCCCTTAGCATTACACTGAATTTCACTCACAGAGAAAAAGAAAATCTTCTAGTCAGGAACTTTTGCCAACTGAGAGATTCCCAAGTACTACTACGGAGAATGAGCCCCATAAACTGCAGTGAAATGTAAGTACACATCTAAAATGACCTCTCAGCCTTTTCATATTCTCTCACTCGAGGGACCATGTTGAGGTGGCTTAAGCAAATGCTGCGATATTTTCATGTAGCCTTACGCCTTAATCCAGTGTGGAGCAAATGTGGAACTTCACCCCCTACAGGTCCAAGCCATTGCTGAGGTCAGATTCAACTCTTTCAGATATCGGCTGTCATAGAAAAAAAACAATATCTTACTCTCACACCTTCCCACTCTCGCTTGCCTTGAATTACCTTTTGGAAGTGCTTCCACAAAGAAGGTAAAATTCAATCGCTTCCTGAGTACACCATATATAGAAGTTAGAAAACAACAGAGACAAGCTGGCATGCTGACTCTGGGAGTCAGCTGGGCTTACCTACTAGCTCAATGATTGGCTCCTTTACACTGGCTTTTCAGAATACAGTTCAAACATCCGTACGCTTTATCAGAACTATAAACCATTTCATGTCACACACAGATATACCTATGTACATGTAATATTTCCCCTGACCTTTGACGGGCAACTCACTGAGTCGTCTACTCCTTTATTATCCCTTCCTTATGGATCGTGGTTTCCACCACTTACGGAAATGAACGGAAGTTTTAATAAAAGAAGAAAAGGCTTGGCCAACATTCATTCAACATCTATCAAGTACTTGGACTCATGAACTCTTATTGCAACTCGAAGAGTATATGTGCATTTATTCCCAGTGAACACAGGAGGACACTAAAACCTAGAGAAGCTGGGTAATTGTAGGGATTGCACAGCTGTTGGTGCCAATGGAAATGACCTCAAAGCTCATGCTCTTTGTACTGCTCCTCTCTGCTCTCAGTTTTGCGCATCTCATGTTCACGTGCCCCATCCCAAGAAACAATCAGCACTTCCAGGCTAAACATTAGCCCACACATCAAATATTGCATCTGTTTTGACATTGGCCATTAACCCTGAACGCCTATAGGAATCTGTTTGGGTTGTGAGTCACTATGTTTTGAAAACCATCTGTATGCCCCTGGTATAAACTAGAGATATAAACATTAACTTCATCACTCCCATTATTACTATGATTTTTATGATATATATTTTTCCTATTGTGCGATCACATAAATAGGCTAGTGGTTGCAAAGCCAGATAACCCCTTGAGTTACGTTAGGGCCTAATGATTTGTAAGGGTAACTGCTAGAGCAATTGAAAGGAGAAGCTAAAAAATCAGTATTAGGAAACAGGAAGGGGACCAGGGATGAGAAATAATCTGCCCAGAGCACTATCGCCACTGCCACAGGACAACTCTGCCACCACTGAGTGCAGACTCCGAGGAGCCTACCGCTCTGCCGGGTAACACCATCTCCGTGCAAGATCGCCCACTCCTGGATGAGACGATCAGACGGGCTGAGCCCAGGCCACCGCCTTTCGTCCATCTGACCTTCAGGGCATGGGGGGAAATTGGACAGATTTTGCTGTAGAGTAGTAACTCAGCCTTCCACCAAGTCATGTAGCAAAGATTCGCCAGAACAAGAAAGGGAGTTCTTCAGTTAAACAGGGGGGAAAAAAAAAGAATCCACTACAAACAGTCCTGAAAGACTCTCCCCAATGGTCTAGTCACCATAAAAATATCCACAGATACTTTATTTGAATGAGAACATAGAAAGATGAATAAAGCTTTCTATTCCTGAGACTATAAGTTTGCTTGGTTTTGTTTGTTTAAAAAATATTAATACTTATTTTCAGACATTTGTTTTTGGTCAATATTACAATTCATGACCATGCGATCTGAGAATGTCTTAGAGTTCCATTTATACCCCTTTTCATTATTGTAACTTGAAACCATAGAGTAACTTTGTTCTTGAAAAAATAGCACCCAAGAGGGAGCTGTGACCCAATGGAGCTGAAGGTAAGAGTCCTGCTTTCTCCTGTGTTCTATTACCACCTGAACTCTGTACGGGAATCTCTGCTCCAGGCCAATCTCCCTTATTTGTAGACTAGGGCTCCTAATACCCTCGCTGGATGTCTCTGAGGGTAAAATGTGGCAGTCCCTAGCAGGTATTAAGCATTTGTGTTTATTCAAACTAAATGTTTATCTCTGCAGGATTGCATCCAGTGATTATAAGCTATTAATCATAGCAATTTCCTCCCATAACTAAATTTTGATGATTAAGACAACTCTATCCTCAGTGTTTCTAAACTGGTAATTCAGAGTAGGGTTGACTTCACTGACTCCTAAAACTCGGCCTAATATGGAGAAATCTGATGAAGATAACTCAGATTACTGGGGAGAAGTAGGGAGGGGCCCATAGGAGCAGTTTGCCATGACGATTGTAGGCAATCTCAGATGGGATTGGCTGAGAAGCAGGAGGCCTCCAGAGCCAATGGAAATAAAGAGGGCTGGTTTCAGGCTCAAGGAGAACTCCCGGGCTCCTGAGCTGGCTCTGGCTCGGGTTTGGGCTCTCAGGCTTGCTCTCTGGCTCACAGGCTTTTCTTCCTGGAGAATGCCTGGATGATCATGCCGAAGCTGGTTGCATTTCCCAATGGATGAGGGCGGCAGTGAGCAGCAGAACCCCAAGCACCGTTCAGTAACAAAACCACAGCTACAACTCACATTTATCTCAGACATATTCTTCTCCAACCTTTATATTATTGATAGGCTAATAGTATAGAAGGTGGGCACGGAGAAGTGTATGGCATCCTTTCTGCCCTCTTGGGAGCTTGTAATTTCATTGAAGAGCAAAGAACCAATGCAGATTTATATACACCCATACTAACAGTAAGTTATTTATGCATTTGAGTACACTAACCTAAAGGCTGTTTGAGCTCAAGGATAGAGTGATTATTAGAAGCTAGCACAAACAAAAAAGAGGAAGGTTAAGTTCATAGAAAGTGTTTGTTCTTGAGAGAAAAGGTTAAGGGAAGAACACAATTTGAAAAGGAGAGGAGAGAGAGAAATTTAGGCAAGTAATACAGGATAAGATAAAGCAGGACAGAGCAGGAATATTTTTGTACATGCTAAAAATACTCTTTTACAATATCCAGAGTTTTCAGTGAATCAGAGAAACCCATGGATTTCCCATCTCTAGAGTAAATTTCTCGTCTAGGTCACCTGACAATTAGGATTGATGTGTCATCTGTTCCCATAACATTTCCGGTAAACTGCCCTGTCTTGAATCTGTGTACTGATCATAACCAGCAAGTAATTTTTGAGTCATATTATTAAACTTCATATACATTCTCTTTCCCAGTTTCATGAAGGCATGTCTCAAATTGTTTATGTATTTTTTTTTCAGATTTCTCCAAAAATGGTTCCAGAATCCCTGAAGACCTTCTGTACATAGTTCCCTCAGGGCTTTTCTAAGTCCCTGGGCTTCCTTACCCATATAGAGCAGAAAGAGAGGATCCCAAAGGGACACTTACATTGACAAGATGGGAGGTAGCTCGGGGACTTCAATTTACATGCCAAGGTTCTCAACAAAAAACATTTTGTGAGCCTCTGTTTGAAATGTTGCTGTTTATTTTTTGAATGATGCCAGCTATGGTAATTGTGCTGTCCCTGAAGTACTAGAAGTAGGTAGCTAATTTTCACGGTGATGCAGGCCATTATTGTTAAACTAGGTGTTTATTGTCCTGACCTCATCAGATGACTGCTGATTATTTTTCTCAGTAGGATCACAAATGTTTTCCCTTCTCTTAGTGCATGTTATTTTCCTCGCTTGGAATGTTTACTTATTTTTGGTCCCAAGATACTTAAAAGTCTACCTTTATCCTGGCTCCTAGTTATAGTCACATCGAAGGGGCTTGGGATACCTGAGTATATTTACTTGCTGAGCATTAATTCCAAATCTCTCAACATTTCAGCCCTTAGCTTCTGAATTCGTTTTACACTATTAATTACCTTTTCACCTTTAAAAAAATTGGTTTTGTGGAGTAATTTTGCTAATGTCGCCTTTTTAGGTTAATGATATTATGCGACTTCTATTTTAATGGATTTATTCTAGACTTTCTGGGCATTTGCAACCATAGCAAAGGAGAATTTCCAAGACAGCATAGACTTTCTCTCCTGGTCATAGAGCAAATGTATATACTTGAGTTGTCAGCGACGCTCTTAGACGAGACTGGAACTCCATCAAGCCCTACAGAGTCAATATTGCTGATGGAGGCTCACAGACTCAGACAGGTGGCATTGGTCACTAACATTCCCATTTAATGAGTCTTAAGGAACCTGAAGTAAAAGACCTGTATTCACAATTCAGTTTGCCCTGGCTACCAATATATGTGGAACAATGATGAATGAAACAAGAAAAAAAAAAAAAAGACAGTTGCCAGAGAGAGAAGAAAATAGAACACACACGCAAAATGGGTGGCTTTTGATTTAATAAAATCCACGCTTCCACAGAGTTTTCTGACCTTTTTTTTTTGTTTGTTTGTTTATACTGAGGAGCTGCTTTTCTCCTGAGTTGAAGATTGGACATCTATTCCAGATAAGAGGAAGGGGGAAAACTTACCTACTCTGTATTACTTTTTAATCATTTTTTTCACTTAGTTAGCAAACATAGATTGAAGCTTATTATGGTTCAATCAAGGTGCATACTGGCCTTCTCAAACTACAGAAGAAAATACAAAATAAGAGAAATAGAAATTGAGTCTGGGAGAGATGAGCAACAAGGTAAAAATTTTGCATATCAGCTCCCAACTCCTTAAAATGGTGTTAAAATGATACCTTGAGTAGCTAAGGTGTATTCTTTATCAATTGCTATGTAACAAATTACAAAAAAAGCTAGTAGTATAAAACAGAAAACAGCCCTGGCTGGTATAGCTCAGTGGATTGAGCATGGGCCTGTGAAGCAGAGGGTTGTTGGTTCGATTCCCAGGCAGGGCACATGCCTGGGTTGCAGGCCAGGTCCCCAATAGGGGACACACGAGAGGCAACCACACATTGATGTTTCTCTCCCACTCTTTCTCCTTCCCTTTCCCTCTCTCTAAAAAAAAACAAAAAACAAAAAACATTTTTTATCTCCCAGTCCTTGCATGTCATAAAACCAGGTGTAATTTAGGTGGGTGCTTCGTCAAACTGTTGTCTGTGGATTCAGTCTTATCTAAGCCTTGACTTAGGGAGGATCTACTATCCAGCTCACTCATCTGGTTGCTGGCAATCTTCAGATACTTTCCAGTTGGACTGAGGGCCTCAGTTCCTTATTGTCTATTGGCAGGGACCTACCTAGTAACTCTTCTATGGGCCTCTCCATGGGCCATATCACAGCGTGACAGCTGGCTTTCTTCAGAGCAAGCAAACAAGAATGTTTAAGATGAGAGCCATAGTATTTTTGTAACATCATCTAGAAATTGACATCCCATAACGTTTGCCATATTTTATTTGTGAGAAGTGAGTCAGTAGGTCCATCCCACACTCAAGGAGTGAGAATTACACGAAAGCCAGAAATACTGGAAAGTGAGGACCACTGGGGACCATTCTAGAGGCTATCAACCACAGTCACCTATGGGCTTAAAGATGACGAGACCATTTGCTCTACTTGTGTCTTGTCCGTTAAGAGACACGAAGACTAGAAATAAAGTTTCTAAAATGATCAATGCAGATGAGGTGCCAATATGTCCTGGTGTTCCCAAGACTGTCATAGCTTCAGCCTATTGTCTTGATGTCCTGGTGAACAGTCACCTCATTTAATTTCAAAAATACTCAAATTTAAATGATGAATTATAGAGGTGTCCAATAAAACTTTCTGTGCTGATGTTCTATACCTGTACTATTCAATACCTATACTATTCAATATGGCAGCTACTAGAGATGTAGAGCTACTGAACGTTTGAAATATCGCCCAGTTTGATACCATGCTGCTCGAAGCGGTGATTTGGAGCACATCACTAGCTCTCGAGACATCACACAAAGAACTCTCATCTATAAAGAGAAGTCAGACTTTGATGAAGCTTTGATTTCACCCCGTCTTCATTTTCTCTTTTGCTATTTCAATTCCTCTGGTCGGAGTGCCATCTTTGCCACCACCTCTCTACAAATCTGCTTTTGCAGAGGTCGCAAATGACCTAACTTGACACATTCCATAGAAATTTTCAAGCCTCATCTTCCTCAATTCTGATCACTTTTGATGTTTGAAACAGTTTGCTTGTGGTAGCTATGATAGCAATCTCTATTGATTTTTCTCCTGCTTCTATGGTTGGTATTTCTCAGTTTTCTTTATCATCTCTTTCTTTCTATTCTCTAACTTTAGCAATATCAATGGATGATGTCAATTATAACTCCAAAATGTTTCCCAAATCAACTAAATTCTTCTTCATCTCTACTATATTCAGCATAATCTAGGCCACCGTCATCTTCCCCATCATTAGAGTCTCATAATTAGTCTGGCGGCTTCTGTGTTTGCCTTTCTCCATTGTGCAGACACCGATCTTTATAAAAACACAAGTTTAACCACTTCATCTGCTTCTTGAAACCACTCAAAATGGCCTACAAACCTCACAGGATCTGGCTCCAGGCTTCCTAGAGCTTTATCTCATGCCGTGCTTTCTGACCTCCAGCCCAAGGGGACTTTTTGAGTTTCTCAAGTATACCAATATATTCCCCATCCAGGGTCTTTGCCTGATCTATTTCCTCTGCTTAGAATATCCCTCCTGGATTTGGGTAACTCCTCTTTCTCCCTCTCTGTCAGGTTCAATCCTTAAATTATAAAATCACCCCTTTTGTACTACCCCAAACATATTCATGTCTTTCCTATTATCTCAGAACATCCAAGTCTTTTCCTTTATATTTCTTATAACTCATTGAATTTAATCACTTAATGTGTGAACTTCTCCTCTGGACTGTAAGACCTAGCAGTAAGTGATTTGGCTGTTATGTTCTACCTTGTACAAAATGTCAAGCACAGTGCTTGGCACATACCAGGTGTTAAATAAACACTTGTCAATTGAATAAATTTCCTTCCATAATATAGTGCACCATTTGGCATTTGCCTCAGCAACTATTTAAGATTCCTCTGAGGACAGTTTAATGTTGAATGCTTTTTGAAGATCCATCTGTGCGCTGTAGTCAAGCACTTTCGAATCTATTCTTAACTTTTTGGGAGGTTCTCATGTTTGGAAAGTTGATGAAAGGTCTCTGGCATCTCGGAGGATGAAAAGAAAAACAGAGCAAAGGAATTTAACCTCAGCCACAGTCTACCTGTGCCTGTGGTTTTGTCCCTTTTGGATCGTGCTCCTAGCTCCAAGAGAACCACTATGCAGCTGATACGAATAATGTCCTGAGTGCCGGGTGAGTTCTTAACTCAGCCTTCACATCCATGTCTCTTGCTTCATCCCTGGCCACATCATTCCAGGCAAGACTCCTGTCCTTGCTTTTTAGGGCTCCCTGAAGAAGTTTCACGGATTCACTTAAATATAAATCTTGATCTTTAGATTTCATATATGACAGGTTTCAACCTAAGAAAGGATCAACAAGCTCTTTTGGCATATCTCCGGGACCTTCTTCCTTTCTGCTTCTCTCTCCACCCTGTCCTGCCCTCTTCCGAACACATCCACAGTATGTCGCCTTTTTCAGGCAGCCTTGATCTTCCTGACATGGCCAAGTCCTGCCCAACATCAAAAAGTGACTTAAGCAATGTCTACGAATTCCTCCTCACTTGTCTGAGGTTTTTGGTTTCAATGCCCCCCCCCCATTAATCTTGCTGTAAAAAATTAGTCATAACCCATCTTTAAAATTTAGGAGATTGAATGATTTTCAGCCCTTTAAGAATATTCAGCCCTGGATGGTGTGGCTCAGTGGACTGAGCACTGAACTGTGAAGCAAGGGGCCGCTGGATCTAATCCCAGTCAGGGCATATGACTGGGTTGTAGGCCAGGTCCCCAGTGGAGGGTTGCTGGGTGGTAACCACACATTGGTGTTTCTCTCTCTCTTTCTCCCTCCCTTTCCCTCTCTCTAAAAATAAGTAAATGAAATCATTTAAAAAATAATTTAAAAAAAATTTAGTCTTGCTATGATATGTCATCTACTTCAGAAACATTTATTGTCTTCATTCTCTCTTTCTAGCTGCAGCTCATATTTCTACTATTATTATTATTATTGATGATTGCTATATATTATTTCCCTATTGATTTATTTATATGCCACCTGGTTACTTGTTATACCAAAGAACTTAAGATTACTTATGAGAATACCTAAAATATGGCACTAGGAGATAAATTTTATATAAGTGAAAAAAGTCTGCAAAACAAGGGTATAAATATACAGTGGGTTTTGGAATAAAGAGAATGCAAATCTTCATACCATAAGGATCCATACAACTGTTCTGGACAGATCTGTTTTGGCTCACAAGTCCCTAGCTACCAGCCCCAAAGGGTAAACCAATCATTTAACAACTTAAAGGGTTTTAAGAGAAAAAAAAAAAAAAGAAGTCACTTAGAAGAAGCCATTATTTGAGATGTTAAGATCAGACAAAAAAATGCCTCCCATGGAGGCAAAGAAGAACAGAGTGCTATGCAGTGAACCACATCTTCATAGCACACTTGCAGGGAGTGTGCAGAAGTTTCATGAGGATTTGAGCAGTGTTCCTCCTTGAACGCCCATGCCATCTTTCCTAAGGACAACGGAGCATAAACATCTTGACGGGCTCCCGGTCTGAGTGATGTGGTGCAGACACACTGATCCCTGAAGATCTGACTTAATCCAGAGCTAAACATAAAGATCTGGAAGAACAGACACAATGCATGACTTCCGAGAAATTTTCCCTGGAGATTGCTTCTCTCAGCTGAGTTTTGATTTAAAATTGGGTGTCAGCCACTACCAATAGAAAAACCAGCCACTGGTTGGTCAGGCACTGCATGTAGTAGTATCTAGGATCCTAAGATTAATCCACAGGATGGGTATTATTCTTCACATTATGTTAGGGAGGGAGCCAGGGATCTGAGAAGTTAAATAACAGGTCCAGGTCCACCATAGCTAGAAAGTAAGGTGACAGGGATTTAAAACCTAAGCCTTCGTTCCAAACCCATACTCATTTTATTTAATTATGAAAAGTTTTCAATACCAAGAAAGACAGAGATTAATACAACAAAGACCCACATCTCCAACACCCACATTTGACAGATGTTAACGTGTCCACCTACTCTAGTCAGTACACCAAGTTGCCTTCTCCCAGTGCCCTTTTGTGTCTAGGAGATGGAAACAGACTAACAAAAGTTGGAGTATGGTGTTTCTCCCATCAGCACCAGCAGAGAAATCGGCTGCCTTCACTTATGAATTTCTAACTGTCCCAAATGGCTTGGGTTACACTATTTAAAACACATTGTGCCTTTTCCCCGCCTTGGCTTGTATGCAGGCACAACTGGGGACCAAAGCCTTAATGCTGCCCCACGAAGAAAAGGCTCAGTTGTCGGTTCATCTGCCAGCTTCCGATGAGGGTCAGGGCCAGTGCCCCACCTCCACTCCCGAAGAGTCTCTTATAACTTGAAATAGTGTATGATTAGCCAATGTGTTCTTTTCCTTTAAGTTAGCTGAACATAGGACATGTGGGCAGAATATCTCTTTTATGGGTACCACTTTCCAGAGAAGCCAATGTGTTCATCAATGGTGAAATTTTCAGTTTAACAAGTTCAAGTGGATTCAAGATCTCGTAATCATGGGTATGTTGATTTAAAATGCATTTGTCATTTTCTTCCACATCTTATTTAGTGTGGACTCTGAGAAGCCACAAAAGTAAAAGAATATTTCTAACCCAATAATGGCCCAAATTTTAAGGATAAGAATGAAAAAAGTTGTAGTTGTTCAACCTCTTCCCTCATCCATAATGAATACTACAATGAGGGCAATTGCAGATACCGACAAAAATGTATGGACAGAAATTCTCATCAAGTAATTGGTATAAAACTGGAGAAGGTAACATTGATTTGTTACAACATTTAAATCTCAAAATGATATAGCTTAACTCTCATAACTTTCATTTCAACTATTATGTCTAAATCTCCATAAACGAAAGAACCTGTGGAGCCTACAGTTAATATTCGAGTTAGCAGTCCTGAGTTCCAAATTCTCCACTATCGACAACCAGGAACTACCAAGAAATAGCAACAACAATCCCCAAATAAGTCAATAAGCTTATCAAGTGGCATGCACCAACCGGTCTCAACAAATAGTTGAAATCCTTCCCTTTCTTCAGGCAAATTTTAAAGATTTGCACTCAGCTCAAATTCTTAAACGATTTTTTACAGCTCTCCCACAGTTCGCTTCTATGACCTTAAATATCTTCTCCTAGGCCATTTTTTTCTTCCCAGGCAGGCAGTAAACGCTTAGACTTTGCACCTAGGAATGATACACAGTGGCAGCCAGACACAGCATGTCTGTGTCTAAGAAACCAGAGATAGAAAACAATTATAGGAATCATTTGGACACAGAAAAGCCCACAATTCTTTTTGTAATTGTGTGTCTCCTGAAAATATCAATTCGGATTCATTCATATTTGCAATTAGGAAGTCCTTAGGGATTTTAATGCTTGATTTTCCTTCACTTTTTAAGAATCGTACATTAAGGCCACAGAGTTTACGTGGTTTGCCCTGAATCGCATGGCATTTCCATGATAGTCAGCACTTAAAACGAGCCACCAGTCCACAGAGCCTGCACTGGGCATCTGAATTTCCCAGGCAATGTGTCCTTGTCTTTTCTTTTCCTTCCCTCCACCCTCTTTTTTAAATTTTCTGCTAAGAGACGAAGATTTGGCTCTGGTTTAACTCCAATCGCAGTGACTATTTTGTAGCTGTTCAAAAGGAGTAAATCTATTTTTTTAAACAGCTGGGTTGATTCCTCCAGTCTCACAGAAAGGGCCGTTGCCCTTCTCTCTGTCTTGGACCCGATAAAGATAGTCAAACCAGGCCACATAGTTTTAATACCTTATCCCCCAAAATACACATAAACAAAGACATACACACACAAACACGTACCCTGGGGCAACAAAGCCAATCACAGGAAAACAATCCAATAAAAGATACAAAGAGGTTTGGTTGTTTTTTTTTTTTTAAAGACCAGTAAAAGCCTGACTTCATCACCAATTTCACACTCCTGAACTCTGGCTGATCCTGGACTAACATCATCCCGTTACTATTTCTTCGGCCCCAGCTCCAACTGGACATTGGATATGGAGCATGAATCTGCCCATTAAGGACACCCTGCCGGTAATCAGATACTAAGACAATATTATCTCAGAGTGTACATAGGGTATCGCTTTCTTGCTCTTCTTAAGTATTCATAGCTAAATGATTTATGGGCGCACAAATGGATATAATGTCCCATAATATATAACAGGACTAATATTTAATGTGTTTCTTTTTTACTTTGTTTGAATAAAATCCCCCAAAATACTTTTAGCAAATGATCGTTAATTATGTGCATTGTCAAATGTGCTTGGGTTCTAATAAGCAGGCCTGAGGATTTACAGCCCCCCGCTGTCCGCCAGTGCCCATAAATTCAATGCGGGCGACGGTACTCGATCAAATGGCCCCGTCACCGGAACAGAAGCCTCAAATGCTTTGCTTTTGGATACACTCTGGATTTTTTTCCAGTGCCTATCACACAAGCAGAACATACCCTTTCCAGAATGTTATTCTAAGAAAGCTCCCGGAATATCTGAAGTTGTTTTTTTTTTTTTTTTTTCAATAAGACTATGATTCACAAGGGGTAAGTTTGGCCTTCAGCCTGTGGAGTTTATCAACTGCATCTTTTGGATAGATGGACTACCAGGGGCAGAGATGAAAACCGCAGTGGCTTCTTGGGGAATATTTGTCGGCAAATATATTTTCCAAAAAATAAAGGTTTTAAAGGAAAAATGTTTAAATAGAGTTGTGACTTTGTAGTGAATTTACTTAATCTTCAGTGTCTCTGCAAATCC
Source organism: Carollia perspicillata (assembly GCA_004027735.1). NCBI lineage: Eukaryota > Metazoa > Chordata > Mammalia > Chiroptera > Phyllostomidae > Carollia > Carollia perspicillata. The sequence continues at coordinate 6,065 of PVKM010013925.1, read as the reverse complement.
ATTATGCACTTGGGATGTCAGAGGGGTCTACAAATTACCAGGGTGTTTGAAGTTGGCTGCTTTCTGAAGTGGCTTTGGTCATTTATTTTCGTAGAAATGTTATTTCTTCAATTTACAAGGTATGCAATAGCAAGGCCTTCAGAGACAGCTGTCTGAATAGAAAATGATTATGCATGTTTCTAAAGAAAGATGACTTGTTCTTTATATGAAGTCCTCCAAGGAGCATTTAGCATTTAAAGAACACGAAAAGAAAACTTCAATTTTCGAAGTCTGGAAGAAGTGTCTATGCAAAGGAGAGAAATGCAGAGACAATGGATGAGAAGATGAGCTGCTTTGACCTAAGGTAAGGAAGACAAATTCAGTGTATTTTGTCTTGAATTTCTTTTTGTTGTTGTTGTTTCAAAATCTCCAAATACTTTAGATCAAACAAAGAATAAGGTAAGATTGGTGTGATTTTCTTTGTTATTAGAGTGTCAGACTGGTGATTGCAGAAATGTTTGGACCTTCGGTTTAAGCTAGATTAGTGATTGAGGGTAGCAAAGGAGATACTAGGGTAAGTGATGAATCATAACGAGATTTTTTTTCTTTCTTGAAAATCTGTTCTAAAGAAGATTAAATATCAAGCTAAGAACAAGAACAATTCACACACTCCTCTGCCCCTTATGTGCTGGAAAACTGTGTAATGGAAGCAAGTGCACGATCACTGCCACTAGAGATTCCATCTGAAAGATGTACTTTTAGTTGACCTCCAACCCCAACTGACATGAAAAGCAAGAACACCACCAAAGAAGCAAACACATGAGAGGAAGACAAAACCAAAAATTCCACCTGTTGAAAAGTATAAAGAGAACGAATGGATCCAAACATAACAATGTTCAGTTGAGGAAAACGTACCCCTTGGGTACAGAACACAGGTTCCTGACTCTTCCACCAGTGCTTTCTCCATTGTTCAAGTCTAAACCTTTGTAGAGTGACGCTGTAGTGCAAACCACAAATTACCTTGACCCTTAAGTCAAGACTGCCAAACTCTGGCTAGGACCCAGTCTTTCCTGAATAACAGGCCTTTTCTGGTTTCATTCAGGTTTTGTTTGATATTCTGGTATCGACTTTATCCTGAAAGAAGAGACTTGTATCCCTGAAACTGGGAGCTCATCTAACCCACAAAATATCGTTTATGCATATTTGCTTCAAAGACATGGGAACCCTTGTTCGTGTGACAAAGAAGGGCTACCCCACTCACCCCAGAAAAGCAGCCTGCTCTGGTTTCCAGGACAGACAACCTCTTTCTTCCAGCGGGCAGGGCTACATTACCATCTCTTTCCCCCATCTTCAGGTCATCTGTCATTACCTCTCTCTCCCTTTCTTTTTTCTCACTAGGGATCAAAATAAGGAGTTTCCTGGTTCCTTAAAATCCCATCTATTGTTCGAGCTTCTGTGTGACTATTCAGGACAGCTCCTGGATCTTTAAAGAAACCCGCTTTTAGAGTCTGATGCTGCTAATCTGTCTGCATCGTTGTCTTAATATCTTGCTTGGTTTGAGAGGGATTGTTGTGTTAAAGTTACTTAGTACAGTAAATCTTAAGGCACTGCCAGCATTGTTTCTCCAAAAACATTTTGTTTCTGAGCTCTGTGATGGGAAAAGTTATTTATTTGGGTTTGAGGCTGTACTTTGAGAATGGGAAGAGAGGTTACTAGGGTCAGATGTCCCCATTAAGGAAGGAATTGCAACCTTAAACAGAGGAGGATTTATTATTTTCTGAGTGATTCACCCTTCAGGAAGAAATTATTTGCCTCTCCCAAGCAGAGAGAAATCATTTCACAATGCTGACAACTGAATCTAATGTAGAGAAATAAGAATAAAGATAGGCATCTCTGAGTTTAGATATCCAAAGTAGATTTTTCTTATGATTCATACATTAATGGTCAAAAGGTGTTTTGGGGCACAGGATGGGTTGTGAAGAGCATAAGTAACCTCCGCAGGAGAATAGAGTGCAACTATTTGTGAATGTGAGAAATGTGCTTTGAAATCAGGGTTTTACCTACCTACCCAAGAAGCACAGAACCTTTCTGGTGTAAATTGTTCAAATAGCAATATCTGGCCTGCAAAGCTTTCACATATTAATTTGTTTAGAAGACTAATATCAGAATGGTAATTCAAGCCCTAGCCTATACATCCCTAAAGTGGGGACTCACTAACAAAAGCGTTTCGATATTTCGGCAAGTAGTCACATCTGGCAATTTCATTAACCCACAAGTTTTTCATCTAGAAATGGATCCAGATGTTTCCAGAGAATTTGTATTGGATCTGAAAGAATCTGGATTTGGCAAAGTGCTGTTTCATAGGCTGATATCAGACCCTTTAGCTCCATCTACATGAGAGGGTCCAGATTTGTTTCTGTGTGATTTAAACCCATCGGAAAGACGAAATGCTTTAGCCACGCCTTTGCGTTCGGATGGGTCTGGAGACTGTTGTTCTACTGGATCCTACAGACCACCCGTATGAAGGGGAAAAATGACCATCCCTAGAGTTTAATGAAGAGTGTGAACTTTTAGTATTTTATTAGGTACTATGTCCTTGCAAAATTTGGAAATTCCCCATTGAACTAAATTAAAACAAACTTAATGAGTCAGGAAGACCCAAGAAAGTGATCTAGCCCATCTCCCTGCTCACCTTTGAAACATGTTGCATTCACAACTCTAACCATAAAATAGCCCACATTTTTAAAACCCCCTAGAGAAGCAGATTCTGTAATTATTATGGTTAGCTAGTTTAATCGAGTGTCCACAAACCCTCAATGAAAAGAAAATTGAGTTCATTTGGATTTACTGGGTACTAACAACTCACCTTCCCTATGTTATGGTTTCTGGGGTATTGGGGAAAGCAAGAAATGTAGTTTTATTGCTCACGCTCCATCTCTCCTGACCTTCAGGGCTATCTGGTCCTACAGCTCAAGTTGTACAGTTATAGCAGCTGCTACCGGGCTAATCTAATCCCATTGCTAACCTAACTCTCTTACTAATTTTGATGGTTAAGGCTCTGGATTCAAATCACACTCTTCCAACTACAAACAATGGGACTTGGGGCAAATCATGAAATCGATCATTCTGTTTCTCTATCTGGAAAATGGTGATTATAATAACACATACGCAAAGGATTGTTTTAGAAAGAAAATGAGATTATTTATGTAAAGTACTTACCACGGTAAGTGATCAAAACTGGTTAGCTATAATTAAAAGTGTTTTTAAAATAACCACTGTTAATGCTTTCTGCATTTTTCCTTTTACCTCCCACTTCTAGTACTTGTCACTCAGACAATCAGACATGACCAAAAAACCAAGGTTTCTTATATAAAACCCATTAAAGCCCGTTTCAGAGCAAGTGACTTGGTCCCATGGCTAAGTCGTGGGAACCTGAACATCACCTTATACCTAAGCACTTGGGGTTAACTTCTTATATCCTATATTTCTCGTAGTTCTCAGAACAATTCTATGCTGCATAAAGAACCAACATGATTATTTCTATATAACCAATAATGCAAATGAATCTCATAAGAAGTCAACAACTTATCCAAGGCCACATGAAATGGAGTCTTCCACACTGATTTCACATGTGCAAGCCCAAAGCTTCTCCCATCACATTATGCTGCCTAGAAATTGTATCTGAAAGTCCTGGTCCTCATACTAACTTGGAGCCCCGACAGACTTCAGGGAAGGAGGATGCAGAGGGCTGAGAGTGTGAGGAGCAGGTGGCTCCCCCATGTTTTGGTGTTTTTCATGCCTTTCTCCCTTCCTCCAAGAGTAAAATATGTTCTTCTAGTTTAACTTCAGCACATGTCAGAAGAAAGCTTCCAATTTCTTGAACTTACATCCTTTTGGAAATACAGCCCAATAGTCGTAATTTCCAATTATGAGTATGCATAAGGATCACTTTGGGAAATTGGATTCAATGGGTCAAGGACAGGGACCCAGGTATGTGAATCTTTAATTAAGACCCTAGGACATGTTGATGGATGTACTTGCCTCCTCCCACTGGAACAGGGACTGCTCAAGTCCTGGGACATTGTAAATTTTCTACTTGTAGTTTTCCTGGTGGTAGCTGCACCCTAATTTTCTTCTACTGATTCTGAAGCCCACTTGGGATATTATCTTCTCATGTTAAATTTGCTAACCATGTAATATGTGTAGACGTCAAGCATGTATGCTGTGTAGATAACTTTCTTGCAGTATAGCAAGTCTGGTATTGTCATAAAAGAAAACTAGAGTAGCCTGATAGGATTTCAGCAGCTACCAGTTAGTCCTTAGGGAACACTGAATAGGTCCTAAATTATTGTTATTGGTAATGGGGAGCTTCATTTTATCTCTAAGATATGTTGCTCTGATAATATGGTGCAGAAGACAGTTGCAGACTTTGCTCCTGAACAGATTTATAGAATCAGAGAGAAAATTAATTCAGCTCATGTCCAAAAGCCTTAGTGTTTCAAACGTGTCTGGTTGTAGCCTGGACCACTGTGCCTATGTTCGTTGAGTTAACTCTCACGAGTTTTCCTTTGAGTTTCTCCCATAGTGACACACATCCTCAGAGGTCTTCTGCATGATCTCAATTCTGATCAAAAATACAAGTCCCTGCACGTCTGTGTGGATGTCTGTTGTGGGTGTGTATTTGTGTTCATATACTGTAAAGCAAACATACGTATGGCAATAAACTGTTAACACAAAATATGTTTGGGAAAGTTTTATGAGACTACTTCCTCCAAGAAATATGAGAAATGTGGGTAAATGTCTACACAATGTACACACAATTACATACATATGTGTTACATACATATATAGTACATATACACATATATGCATGCACATACACACGATGATATTCAGGTAAATGTTAACTAGCTCTTCGGGGGCAAAAACGATAGTTCATAATGTTTGCCAATTTCCTTGGTGTAAATACTCCCACGATGGCTGATTTAAGGCCACCAACGTGACTGAAAACAAAATCTGCTTTGCTGAGCTGGCAGGCCCTAACACACCACTGGTATATACCTCGCTGTTTCTTTTTGTCAAAGAGGAAGATTCAACTAGCTACCCTTGAAGGTGTTTCGACATTTAATGTTATGCTTTTTCTATTTAAATATATACCCTGTAATTAATTACTACAGCTTGAGCAGAAAAGTAGGTGGTCCACAGTACCTTTAATCCTACCGAAAATAAAAAGATTATCAAAGCAGAGATTTAAAGGCCACCACACACATTTAGGGCTTTGAAATCCACTGCCTCTCCCAGGGTTTTTAATCCTAGGTGTTGGCAGAAATGGATTTTCAACCGGCCTATTTATCATTATAATCATATCTCCCCATCAGATATGCATATTTTTACGTATTTTTTTCAAAGTGATTCCCTTTGTTTCAGATGTCAAAATAAGAAATTTTATTCCCTTCCCCACCAAAAAGAAAAGGGGGACAAAAGTTAATTGTGTCTGAACTGAGGTGTAACTATAGCCCTATTAAAGAGGTGTAGTTGTAGGCTATTGATCAGAGCTCACAGGAAAAGCTTGTCATGTAAAGTCAAGAGGTTAATGTAATTACAAGAATGGGCAGCAGGATCAGCTGTAGCCCAGAAGTGGCGAATAACTAAAAGCTGCTTTAGAGACACATAATGTTGTCAAAGCATAAATAATTCATCCTAGCATTGGAGAAGAAATTACTTCTCTGTTTCAGCATATTATTCAGCCATTAACATCTTGCCTTCTAAAGACTTTTGATGTAGTCATGTTTTCAGTTCTAAGTCATTCAGAGGCATGCCACCTTCATTAAGCCTTATATTGTGCAGTTTTCAAAGTATTACCGGGGATGTGGATCTACAATTTGTTTAATAACTGCAGTAGAGTTCAGATAAGAGGGAAGAAGCTGGGAGGATTTGTGTTACATCCAGTAGCTAAATAGGGATGAAGATTAAGCAACATGGGGTGGAATTCTTAGTTCTTGAGCTGGGCCAAGTTCCATTCACTCCACTTTCTTCACTGCCTCTAAATCCTTGCTGACCCAATCCCAGAAATATTTATCTAGTGC